>JAGGAW010000121.1:0-17945 GCA_017657375.1 Termitomyces sp. T27 | reverse complement strand
TATCACGAGGAAGAGGCATTTCCGGATGATATTATTCTTGATTATCGGAAGTATGTAGCGTCGGGTGGTCGTGGTGCCCAGTATGTATAGGTCAGAGAACATCGGTATGGATACGTTGTCATTGCACAACTGAGATCCAGCCGAACGATTCACTTTATTTTGAGGCAGAATTCAGGCAGTCCTGTAAGTCATGCATGATACACATCTTCGCTTCGTACCGTTCCTTCAGTCCCTTCTGAAAATCGAGCACAAGCCCTTCATCAGGTTCTTCTAATACATAACCACATACAACCCGGCCTCATGCAGCCTGTTGCTTCAAACAACGTCGAGCCACGTCAAGAAAGACGCTGGGATTTGATAAGGTATTTGGTGTGGAATCCAGAGGTGACTTCATTAAGAATTTGTTGAGGAAAAATAATTCCCTGAATATGAATATGGTAGCAACCATCGACGGCAGCAAGGATCTCTTGTAGCAATTCAGGCGAACCGTCTCGGAACGGGGCCTGAATGAGTCTCGTGACAATTGACAGGAAAAATGTTGGAGCTGCATCTTTGAGTGAATGATGAAATCGACTATAATCCCAACAAGATTGGGGCCATAGTATACCATAGTAATGCCTAAAGAAGTTAGGCAAGGAGCCATAATTGCAGCTGGGAATGACGAGGAATCAGTCCAAAGGATATATCCAAGGAGGTCAGCCTATGAAGCAGGTGTGCCAATAAAACCCGTGATATTTGCTGCAAGCTCACCATACAATAAAGAAGTTTTAAAATGGTGCAAGATGAAGAGATTTTGCTGTGATGGCACAAAAGTCCTGTAATGGGAGAGAAACTCTGCCTCTAGTGAACGGGAGGAGGAGATGTACCTGATCCGAATAGACAGTGGCAATCGAGGAATCAAGAGTGAGGGATGTAGAATTGGGCCCACATTGGATACATTCGAGTCACGGACTCCTCGCATGATTGAGAGTGAGCCTGAGAGAAGAACAATTTTCCAGAGGTTGCATGATCAAAGAAAGATCCTGTTCTAGATCCCACCACTTTATACTCAGAGTCTTTAAGCCACGCGATAGAAACTTGCAGCGGAGAAAGGTATGGTAAAGTTGGGGGCTAATATTCAATGTCAAATGTTCAAGAGAGCACATAAGGCGGGATGGGTCACATTGTGCCAGCAGATATTTTTCAGCGTGTAGATGAAGCTGAGAGCATGAAACATCAGAAAAGAGGAGGGTTGGAGTATGAGATGTGAAATCAAGATGTTGGAGATGGGAAGACTGTCCAATTGCAAAAGGCCCATGTATGACGTGATAGGAATCGTATTATCTGCCCTCAACTGGTCAACAAGTATCATAGACGTGATAAAGCTCCCGGTGGGAAGACTTCCATGAACTCCTGTTCGGGATTGTTGTGATGAATTCTCTAACTCAATTCCGTGATATATTCAAGTAGGGAATGAGAGCTCTTGTGGGTACGGGTTTGACATCGTTGACTGAGAGGCATATGGATCTCCGGAAGGATGTCAACAGCACATTTGAGCCGTTTCGGGGCGCAATCAACATTATAAGAGGCCAGAAAAACTTATAGGCAAATGCAATAATTACATTCCAGAAAGGAATAGAGCGGGACACGCGTCGCCAGGTGCTGGATACTCGACCGAGGACCCGGCGATATTCCGACAGCTTATTAGGAGGCAGCTCCACCAGATCTTTTGGTCCATAACGAAAATCTGTTCTAAAATCTCATAAGGGAGTCGTTTATACGGTGCTAATGCGATAGACAGCCTGGCGACATGTTCAGGGAACGTGAGGACGGACTAAAAAGTTTGTGTCGTGCTGCTAGAATTCAATTGCACAAGCGTATACCGGGCTTTAGCAGTATCGTCCTCCCAGGATTTGCTCAACAGACCAGACATCCTCGTTAGTAAGACTGGCGACATTTTCTAGTTTCTCAATCAATTCCTTGTCTGAGAGATGAGAGGGGCTTACAACATTCATGAACAAGGATAGCAAGCAGAATCTGACTTCTTGGCCGCGTCCATGACAGTGACACCGACTTGATTGCCGAAAAAAGTATGCCACGACCTCTCAAGCCAAACACACTGGGCTGCTTTCACCTCTAACACCAAGTCGTATAGAGTCTCCAAAAAGGCCTCCACCATTCACTCCAAAATTCATTTCGCAAGTCCAATACCACGCCCTTCGTCCGGCGAAATGGACAATGACATGCTCAGGCTGTACCAAATCGTGCATGAGCTGAGCGAACAGTTGGCGCACAACCAAAAATTCGCGGCGTCACTTCAGGTCCAGGCGGCGTCACTCAAGGTGTGCTATATCAATTCAAATGATGCGCGAAGTAACTTCTTTTGGTGGTATAGACAGAGGCTGCGCATGCGGCATCAGGTTTTGCGCTACGGAGATTCAATACAGACATTACAAAGGGTAAGTTTGCGTTTGATTTGAGCATGAAACGTCTTTTGACTCGACTTGTAGAAACTTTTGAATCTGAATTGGAACGAATGAGTGCAAAAACCGTCATTGAAAACCAGATATTACTCCACGAAAACAAACAGTTAAGCCTGCTGTTGAAGGAATACGAGACAACGATGGAAACTATCATGTCTAAATTTCGGAATCATGCAGTACGCTCCCAATTTCATCTGTCCAAGATGAGCTTTCAGTACTAACGTATTTATCCAGCTCGCAGCTCAACGACACGAGCTAACCCTAACACGACACTATGAAACCCTTCTCCAAGCACGAGAAACGCAATCCATGTCCTCCGACCTCCTCTCCTCCACAGAAATGGCCCAGGTTCTTCGGCGGCTATCCCACCACCTCCGCGGCCTCCTTCGCTCAATGGCAGGCGAGCCCCCTGACCCCTCAGACCCAATATACGATGGCCTCATAGACTCCGAGTACGAACCCGACACCTCCGTCGAACTCACCGAACTCGAGCATCTCCTTGAATCCCTTGACGAGAAAGGCGCCTCGGAAAGCGATTGGGCGACCGAGCGCGAAATCGAGATCACGCGACTCGAAAAAGAAAATGCCGAACTAAGAAGGCTACTCCAGATCGACGAAGAGAGCTTAGAGGCGTCCGGTGTCGTGCTGGACCCAATGCGAGACGACCCTTCGCGTTTTTCAAAGATGATACCGAAGCGCGTGCAGGACGGTCGAGACCCAAGACTGCGTCCCGGGTTCTGGGACGATCCTCCGCCCCCGCCCCCGCCGCCCCCGCCGCCACCGGCGCCCCTCCAGCTACCTGGACAGCAGGACCTCCCGATCGCGCAGGGGTACCTGCAAGGCCCGAGTGCGGGTGCTGCGCTGCAGCGCGCGCTGGATCTGCAGCCTGGGATGAGGATGGGGACGAGAGGGCAGGGAAGGAGGTCTGGGATTATTGGGAGGGGCGCGAGGAGGGGAGGGTTGGGCGCGTTAGGGGGTATGCCGGATGAGTGGTAGCCTCCCCCGCCGGGGCCGTGGCAGGTCCGGGTGGGCCTGCTATGGATTTGATGAGATGAGAGGAGAGGGGAGGGAGGGGAGGGAGGGGAGGAGTATTTTTATTGATTTCTTTTTTTTTTTTTGTCTTGGAAGTTATACCTATACTTTCTTGTAGATATAGATGTAGTACATACCTTAACCCCCACAGTGGTATACCCGGCGTACATGCTCCAGGTACCCTGAGGCCGAACAAATTTCTCGATCAACACGTTCATGTCGGCGCACCTGGCGCATCTCCCGCCAGAGTTGTACACATGTATTCTGGATTATGTGACTGACCATCAAACTGTATTAGCGTTGACGAGATGTCTGCCGTATGCAGGAATTCCGGTGGATCGTCTCTTTCATTCGATCTGCATCAGTCAACCCGAGACAGTGCTCCGTCTGTACCGACGTATTCGTGCGGGTCTTGGCCATGACCAGGAAGATGAACGAAAGGATGCCAATACTTTTGACGCTTCAACGCTGGTTCACCATTTATCTATCGAGACTTGGAATGTCGACGCGGACGTCCTTACCAATCTCCTTCGGCTCCTTCCAAACTTGAGGACTCTAATTGTATGGATTGGCCCTAACAATTTCTCGCCTGAGCATCTGGAGGAGATGTTCAAGCCTCCGATGCCTACCTTGAACTACTTGTCCCTGAGGTTTCGACCCTAGTGAGTTGCGAGAAGTAACCTGAATTCCTGATATCCAACTTACAGACCTATCACAGCGTCAAGAAGGCTTCATACTACCAATTTCACAAAGTACGCTTCCTTAAACCTGCATCCACTATGAATCTTGAGCTAACACCGCAATGTACTAGGGATCCTACTTCGACTCGACCTTACTCGCCCTCTCTGCCTGGCCTCCATCACCTAAGGGTCTACCTACGCTCTCTATCGTCCAGGACGCCTTCACTCCAGACCCCAACGATCCAGTCCCTCGCTTTGCACAACCTATCGTCTTCTTCCGCCTAGATCTCTACCTCTCCCTGCTCGTCCACTCCGCCGCGTCTCATGCATCCCTCACGTCCTTCAGAGTCCGCATCCCCGCTCGGCCCATCGTCCAGCCTCTCACTGTGGCATATCTCAATCCTAACGCCCCAAATAACCCCGATGTAGTCCCTCCCTCGCCACGCTTGGATTTCCTGGATGTTGCCACATGTAGCGTCTCAGAAGCTGATATTGAGAAGCTGTTAATACACTTCACGCGCCTTAAGCATCTCGTGCTGGATGGATGCGTAAACCTCCTCCGAGGCGGTTCCCCACAAGCTCTGGGATCAGAACTTGAATGGTGGTTCGCCCTCGGTCGAAGACTCGCCCTATCAGGTGTAAAAAGGGCACGAGACCGAGAGAAAGAACTGAAGAGGTGGTACGAGGAGAATTACCGCAAGTGTTTTCGCCGGGATGAATCGCTTTCTGAAGAAGAGCAGCAGGTCCACGAGCCGAAACGACCGAAACGCGGGAGACGTGGCCTGGCGACGGCAACTATTACTTTGCGCGGGGCAACGACGTCCCCACCTCGTGCGGGGCCTGCAAAGAAGCCATCTCCTGACCGATCACGTCGCAGAGGGCCCTCGTCTCCCCGTGCTGGGTCTTCGTCCTCATCCTATGCAGGGTCGTCTTCGCAGTCGAGCTCCAAATCAAATGTACAGAATCAGAAACCCATCCAGCTGCCCAAGGTACACGTCGTCCCCCCGCTCCCGATTCTTAAGTCTATATCGTTCTTCCCAACTTCCACGCCGTACGCGGCGGCGGTTATAAGCTCCGAAGTCCGTGTGTTGATCAAGGCTGAGTTTGAAAAGGGGTGGTATGATGGGCTGAGGGTTCTGTGGGAGGTTAGAGCGAGGATGGGAACGACTTTCTTCCGCAAGCCGGTGGAGGGTAAGCAGGCGGAGGGCGTACCGCGACCAAAGTTTTTTGTGTTCAAGGATAAGGGAGAACGAGGTGAGGAGGACGGAGATGAAAAGGAGAGGGAAGGGCATGAGGGCCTGGACGATGTCTTTTCGGGAGGGGAAGATATTTTCTTTCGGGAAGTGAAGGGTTTCTTTGATGTTGGGAGTTCTCCGATTCTCTGCCTTGCTGGGTCTGATGTTGCCGTGAGTGGGCATGAACTTGGATGTGGGCACTTTGTCGGACGTGAAGCGGGACTAGAGAATTTATGAAGTAGATTATTTTAGAGAAGGGCCATAGTATAGACAGTAGGATATGACCTGATACGACACACATGTGGAGGATGCGATATTCAAAGAGTAGAGTAGTCATTAAATACACACACGACTTCAATCATATATATAAACCGATCAGTAGGGAAGTCCAAGCCTACCAGTGCAAAAGCGGCGGAGCCACAGAAACAATGCCATAAAAACAAACCTTCCTGCTCATTGACACTGTATGGGCTAGCAGTCAGGCGTCCACTTTTATTCCATCCAGACTAGAGGTTTGCAACGGATCAATCGTTGATCTTGAACCGTGGAAAGTGGGAACAAATGTCTGTGAACCTATACAAGAAAGGATTCTAAGAAAGACAAGGACCAGCTCAAGCGAAGGCGCTCTTACTATACTGGTTCACAAATGATCTTGGTGATATTGTAGTCTCGGGCCTTTGGCCCAACCATCGGCCTCGAACTCTGTTCTAATATGCTCCACAGACCCCACAGTTGACCAATTGTGGGTTAGGTATTTAAAGGACTCGGAAGAACATGTATATATCATACTTACTGCTCACAGCGAACTCGAGGCTAGTACGACATGGGAATAACGCAAAAAATTGAATTCGCGTCTTAATCCTGTTTTCGATCTAGCATGTGGAGAAAGAAAGAGTGCAATACTTATGTGATCTTGGGTAAACTTGGTAAGGAAATCAGATTAGGCTTGAAATTGAAAGCTTGACTGTTGCAAGGCATTGCGTTGACTCGGGAACAACTCGGGAAATCCGAGTCCTGTGTGTCGCAAGTTGTCGGGACTCGGAATCTGTGACAATGTACTCTGATGACGACCTCCAGGACGAAACGAATGCTCTGTTCGATACATGGAAGGGTGGTCCCTATCTGCATGTTCTTGACGAAGAAGAAGAGAGTTGCAGACGTGAACATGTTGCGATCTTGAATTGGACGACGAGAGATGGCGGGGAACCTGATGCCACTGAAGTCACTAAAGCAATTGACAAGCTTAGAGTTTGTCGAATTGAGCGGTTTTTCGCGACGGTACAAGGTATTTACAAGGTATGTGTCTAATGAAGTTGAGGTTGAGCTGGATCATTGTTGTTCATTTTGTTACTTCTTCAAAGGGTGACCTGGATCTGTCTGGTCGACATCCTCGTGTAAGTGGATGGTTTTCCTTTTTGTTTATATGTTTGCTACAGCACAATTTTGACTTCGAGTCTTCCAGCGTTTGTTTGAAGTAGAATCCAGATGGGCTGAGTATCTAGGAAACTTTGGTGACCTTTATCGTCATTTAACAAGGCGTACGGCGGACATCAGCTTTTTGGGAGACATATCGACATTAGTAGTGTACATCCTCGACGACGAAAGTGTTTGGGAAAGGTTCAAAAAGACCTGGAAACTTCCAGCTGGGGTTGATTTTGAGTTTCTGCTTTATCACACCAGTAAGCACTACTCTTGGCATACGCGAATGGAGTACATATACTAAATAGACATCCCTAAAATCAGAAAACACCCTTGAAGTTCAACTTGCTGATGCCTCACGTGTACCGAAACTCCAAAAACTTCGTCTAATTAATCTGCCCTTAGAACTCCTTCATGTGGTCTTCGGGCATGCTCAAATGAGTGATGCACGTATGCTCTCCTCTACTGGTCGACTGCTTCATGCGGTTGGGCACGCTCATCTTGCCAGTGTAAGTTTCCTCCCTTCGATCCTATATATCCACGTTGACTCTAGCTTACCGCGCATGTAGAACCAGAAGATCGCTCTTAAACTACCACAAACATTCTCTACTGATTACCATGCTTTGCGATCGAATCTTTCACCTGAGGACTATGTTTCAGGTGTTGCGTTTGCCGCTCGAGGCAATGCAATGATTTTTTGTGACTTTTTGCAAAGCCGACCAGACCTACTTAACCAGATTCGGCACCTTCATGTCCACGATCAGTGGAAGGATAACTTCGACGAGCCGCTTATCGCAGCACATCCCCCTGCAGCATTTGAGGATGGAGAATTCTATACGCCTCTGTACAAATCCATCTCACGAATACTCTTCTCCAGCTTGAACCTTACTTCGATGGCCTTAGGCAATGTGATGTTGCCGCTTGATTTCATCGATTCTATCTGTTATAATTCAAAGTTCGAACACTTGTTACTTCGAAACTGCGGCCTTGCCATGGAAGCTCAGCGTGCTCTGGAAGCCGATTTTCAAGGTACTTATTCGAGTGCCGTCCGTCATCTCGAAATCTTGACATCTAGTCGGGATGATACTTCTTGGTATGCTCTGCTGTTCTGTCCGAAGCTCGTTAGCTTGGTTGCTCGTCCATCCGGTCTTTCTGGCTTCATTTTTCATCCACAAGGGTCGATCTGGTCTCGATGCCGCTGTTTTCCCACCCTGAGATACCTATTGCTTGTCCATCTGCCCCTCTTTCACTTCACCAATTTCTTGCATTGGATCCACCAAGCATCACATGGGCATATGCCTTGTCTCACACATCTCAAGATCGAAGTGGAAAGGGGCATTTCCGATTCCAAGATCCGATCACTTCTAGAAACCTTCCGTAATGCGCCATTGAAAGTATTGTCTATCGAAGGCGCTCTACAAGCTGATCTCCCGCTTTTTGACTGGATTGCTCAGCATTTTTCCAACCTAGTGGGCCTAACAATAATGCGCCGCAATAGCACTCATCAATTACATACGACATCCATAACTTGGCCCCTCCCAACCTGGAAATATGCTCAATGCTTATCAGCATTCTCGAGTCTTCAATATTTTGGGTGGAATAACTTTACGTACTCGTTTCAGTTTGCCTCCTCTTCGTTGAAGTATCTGGAAGGAGGTTCTGATCAAAACAACTACGATGCATGGGGCGAAGGGGACGAAGATTACGATTACTTCCCGATTGAGCTCGAGGATATTTGGACACCTATGCTGTTTGGAATTCACTGTCCTGCTCTGCACACGTTTTTCTTGAGAGTGATCCAATACTCAATTTCACGGCCGTCCGAGGGTGTCGTCCAAGTTAAGAGGCAGACTCCCAGTACTTTAGATAATGAATGGGATCCGAATGCGTTCTTTGGGTATTGGGTTTTGACGCTACCTTCAGCAGATGGATAAATTTCTGTATTATTGGTCCCATGTAGTTCCACGAGCAGTATTTCGATAGTGTAAGATGCGTCATCCTTCAGCACGCCATTTATAAGAAATTAAACAACCGGATTAAATTTCGATAGGACGAAAAGTAGGAGGGAAACGATACACTTGGTATGTTTTACTTGATTCAGGTTGTGCCATTCAAAATAACTCCAATGAGGTTATGAAGCTTCCTCCAGTTGCGGCTGCTGTCTATGCTCCAGGTCACTTGGCTCATTTGCTCAATGTAGCCCTACATTGAGCTATAGCGTAGACAACATCATCCAGAAGAAGGTGAGTAGATAATGCGAAGAACACGATAGCGAGATTTGACAGAGGTCGTAGGAAGTCAAAACGCACAAACACTGTTGCCGAGCACGAAGGAGTAATAAAAGGGGGGGATACACTGACAGGTGAAACATAACCACGATAATTGATTTCACTCAGGTCGAACTTTTGAAAGACCCACCAACGTGGTGAGAATCCCAAAATGTCCCAAGCCTTACCCCGCGATAAACAATCTCGAGCCCATGGTCAGCAAGCAACGAACATGAGAACTTTGTCAGAAGTTCAAACAAACCTTGCAGAAAATCTATGGTTGTTAAGGAGACTCGGGTTACGGGAGTACTCGTACCCTTGGACATGGGATCCCACCGAATCACAAGCACTGCATGTCCTCGACGCAGTAGCTCTTTACTTATCGAATGACGAACCAGACGGAGATGTTGCCACCTTTTACACGCCTACGACGTCCACCCTATTTCTTGTCAAAGGGGGCTCTTTAAAGTCTGAAGACACCACCGCTCTCGAAACATTTTTAGACAAGCTGCAGGTGGCGAAAGGGTTAAAAGATCTTCTCCCGTTCCTCGCTCAGCGCAGTGCCGCTAAAGTAAACAAGCGAATCCAACAGTTACGGGAAGTCTGCTCCGGCACCTGGGATTGTCTGAAGGATATATGTGGAACGAATTCTGCCGACTATCTGGAAACCTGCAGGCGCGTCTTAGAATCTGGTACCCCTTTTAGCAATACGGCGGAGGCCCGCGAGAATTTTAGTGTCCTTGTGAAGGCATGCCATATGATCAGAGCTTTCATTCCTTTCTTCCGCAGCCTGGATACATACGAAAGGCTTGATACAATAAAACGTCGTTTTGAGAAAATCGCCCGATATTACGATGCAAGGTTCATCATTCCCTTTTGGAAACGACATCGAACAAATATACATTTCGTCTGGGTTCCAGACATCATGCCCAAAGCACCACGTCTTCTTCTGGGAACAAGGTCAGTTGGGAAGCAACAGGTGGAGGGGGCCCTCGGCTATTTCACCCCGAAGACAGAAATACAAGATAGAATTCGAGAACATCTGCACCCAGCGCTGGACAGGATGTACCCAGAATGGAGGGGACAGAACTGGCCGACATTCTTTCCAGTCACTTTCAATGTCCACGTTGAGATTCGCCTCATTCTTCACCTAGTCGGCACTGTCTTCAACGATCCATTCAATCTCCCTAGTGGAGAGCTTTTCATTGGATGTAGCCGGAGAAGCTGCCTGTGCTGCACGCTCTGGATCGACGAATTCAACGCTCTTACTGGGATGCGCCTGAGTACCATAACTATAACTATAACTATAACTATAACCCATAGGGACTTCCACGATCCCATACTCAAGCACGGCACGACCCCGCCACAGACCCCGGACCCATACTACAAATCCCAACCAACGAACCATATGCACAAGTCAAAAATTAACGTTAACGTTAAACGCTACGACCGCTGAGGCACCCACCGCATTACACCCGAACCAGAAGTATACGTATACGTATATCGCTATCCAACAACCTCCGATGTCCTCGTCTCGAACGACAAGACAGACAGACACCGTTATCAATCTGTCATCGCGTCGTCAACGAAAAATAAATCATCAATTCAACTAAAGGAGAAGTACGTATACTCAAAGTAAAAAAAAATAGTTGATACGAATCAACGGATGTATGATGTATGATGTATTATGTACAAGCACACAGCTACTGTAATTAACACCCGCAACCAGGAAGAGTGCCCCAGTCTACGAACCGAAAACTGTATTGTAATCGTAATACAACATCGTACATGGTAGTACATATAGTACATCTGTGTAAGGGGGAGGGGGGGTATATCGTGTAAGTCGTGCGGATATAATACAAGTCGGACGGAATGAGTGCGATTAAACGGAGGGAGGGGTGTACGCATAGCGGAGAGGAAAGCACGAGAGCACGAGAGAGACATGAGGCCCAAAAGCGAGGGGAACACACGAAATACCCAAATAAAAAAAAGAGAGTGAGAGAGAGAGAAAACACACAGAGCAGAGCCCGCCCACAGGACACGGCTCTACCACCACATCGCCCTCCTCCGCCCCCCTCTAACCCACTCCCCATCGCCCTCCTCATCCCCATCCCCATCCCCCATACGATCTACCACCCTCCCCCTCCCCTGGCCCCTCCTCCTGCCCCTCCCCCTCCCATCGACGCCAACTGCAACCGGAACGGGAACAGGAACCGGACCCTGAACACCCCCTCCAACCTCCCCCTCCGCAACCTCAAACCTCAACCGACTCCTCCCAATCCCCTCATACGCAACCCTCAACACCTTCTCCCGCCCACACGCCAACGACCCCTCCATCGCCACAGGCCTCCCCATCCCCGCCCCCGCCCCTCCAAACCTGTACGCCATCCCCATCCCATACCCACGCCCATACCCATACCCATACCCACTCCTCGCACTCCCAATCGCGCCCCCAATCCCAACCCACGCACCCACGCCCGCGCCCTTAACCGCATTCTCCACAGCCCTCACCCTCCAATACACCGGATTCTCCACATTCCGCAGACGCACCACCCCGCTCCCCTCCGGCGCGGGCCCGTGCACGGCTCGCCACGGCGAGCGCGGCGGCACGGGGTGCGGCTTGAACGCCAGCGCGTACGGAAGCGGCGAGGGCAGGGCTGTGCGCGGCGGGGTGGCGGGGTCCAACTCGGCGTCGTCGTCGTCGGCGTTGAGGAGGCGGAGCGGGATGGGGCGGAGGGTGGTGTCGTCGGTAGGGCGAGGCGAGGCGAGGAACGCACGCACGTCGGCGGGGCGCGCGCGTGCGCCGGGTGCGTGGAGCGTGCGGAGGCGGCGGGGTGTTGATGCTGCGCGGGCGCGGGCGGAGCGAGCGGTGGGGTGTGGGGGTACGACGAACATCGCGGCGCTCATGTACGCGTGCTGGAACCCCCTTGCGAGGTCGACGAGCTGGGCGAAGCGGCGGAGGACGAGGCTCGTTGCGGGTGACGTGGCTGCGTCGTCGGCTGTGTCCGCCGGTGTGGGAGAGGGCGTGCGAGGGGTCGGGGATGTGGCGTCAGGGAGGACGGGGAGTGGGGCGTCGGCTGGGGAGACAGGGGCGAGGTGTGTGGTGTTGCATTTGCAGGGACGGGAAACAGTGGGTGTGCGTGGAGCGAGGAACCACGTCTTCGTCAATGGGATGGGCTTGAGTGTGGAGGGCGGAGAACTGGATGGGGTTGTGGCGGCGGTGGAGACGGAGGACGAGGAGGCGCTGGAAAAGGAGAGCCAGGAGCGACGGGAGGAAGCCGAGGACAGCGAGGACGACGAGGAACACGTCGGGCAGGGCGAGACAAGAGTTCCACCACTGTCCTTTCTCCGAGGGACCGGTCGCTCTGGTGCCTTGCCCTTTCTGCGGCGGCGTTCTTCTTCCTCGCTCTCCACAACCACGAGTAGAGACTCCAACAGC
This sequence comes from Termitomyces sp. T27, assembly GCA_017657375.1. Lineage (NCBI taxonomy): Eukaryota > Fungi > Basidiomycota > Agaricomycetes > Agaricales > Lyophyllaceae > Termitomyces > Termitomyces sp. T27. The sequence goes on along the minus strand of JAGGAW010000121.1, from coordinate 5,411 downwards.
TCGGCGTCTCGGCGTTTCTGGGAGTCTTGGCCTCGGCTAGTGGACAAAGCAGTAGCGGAGCGCTGCTCCGGAGGAAACAAAGGACCCTGCATGCTAGTGAGAACGTCGCTGAAAGGAACGGAACGAGAGTCGTCAAAGAGGGGACGGGTGAAAGGAGACTTGGACTTTGGCTGAGACAGGGTCTGCGGGCGAGAGACGGAATGGGTGGCAGGCTGGGGCATAAAGTCATAGACAAAAGGCTCCTGCTCGCGCGGGGCAGAGGGAACAACGAGCTTGTAGGAGACGACTGGGCGGGCAGGAACATGGCGGGGCGTTGGTCGCGTGCGGGGCTCGAGCTCACTTGTGGCGCGGCGTTTCTCCTCGAGCTCTTTCCTGCGGACAGCGAGCGCCTTGAGCTCGCGCAGGCGTTTCTTGCCCTGCTCCCAGATCCTCTCGCAGTCCTTGAGACGCTGAGCCCGCCGCCGCTCCTCGACACGCTCGAGCTCCGCGCGCTGTCTCTCTTCGAGCGTCTTTTCCTCTTCGTCGTCCAAAAGGCGTCCACAAGGCACAAAGCAGAAATCAAAGTCCTCGTCCTTGACCTCTGCGATGCGGGGATCGTCGTTGCCGGTGACATGGATGCCCTTGAGGCGGAGGAGGAGGATCTTGGCGAGGTGGATGTCGTCGTGCGCGTAGGCGACGTGGACCTGGTCCTCGAGCGAACGCGGGGGCGAGGGGGGCGAGTCGTAGTAGTCGGTGGTGGTAGGCGATGGCGGGATGAGTGTGGCGACGCGGCGTTCTTGCGAGGCTGCACGGCGTTCCTGCGAGGCTGCACGGCGTTCCTGCGACGCTAGTCTCGCTAGCGCGACATGGGAAACCTGGCGGGAGCGGCCGCGGGGGAGTTCTTTGGGCCAGAGAGGGACGGGCGACGGACGGACAGCCAACATAACGCAGCGGGAAAATCGAATCAGCAACCACGCAGGCCGTCTGTCAATTATAAAAGAGAAATCAAAGCGTTGCCTCGAGGCTGCCATCTCGGCAACTTCCATCCCCCGTGGGAACCGGTGTGCCCTTGGACGCCGTTCTGGCTCGCTTTGCCCTTTTCTGGCGCGGACGCTTTTCTCCCGCCACGGATGGACGCCCACCCCGGATCCATCCCCGCGTCTCGGCATCGTCTTAGACACTCGTCCCAGGTAGATACGCGCATCCAAATCATTCATCCGCCCGGGGTGAAACTGATTAGTACATCCTGAGCTGTAATTCATTTACTTACACCGTCTCGTCGTCGGGCGTCTAGATAACGGCCTATAAACTCAATTGCCCCCTTCACACGTCACACCGCCGCCCAGCTCAAATCTCCCCTATCCCCATCTGTCCCGGTCGTCCTGTCCAACAGGTAAGTGCAGTAACACCTCCGGTCCATCACATCAGCTCCACCCCCTCATCTGCGTCCCTCTGTCCATCCAACGCCCGCCAACAATCTGTTTATCAGCGCCGAGTCACCCTCTCACGAATGAAACGAGCGGCGTGCAACCAGTGCACACCCAAACCGGCGACTCCAACACTCGTTGTCGCGCTACTCCGATGTTGGCGTAGATCGTGAGAGGCTATTATATTACGGCCACCACCGAGCTTATCCTGTAGAGATAATGTACAATCCGGTAATGAAACGCCTCATTGCATTGCATTGCATCAAAGGCTATCCATGCACTACATTCTCGGGTCAGTCTCACTGGATCACTCGACCTTCGTCATATGTATCACAATCTATTATCAATCCGGGACGAGTCCCTACATGTGTCGTCTCGGCGTCAATTCAATCTCAATCTCCGCCACGCTGTGATTCAGATCCACAACAAGACAAGTAGGCGGGAGATCCTCGGCCAGTCCGACACGGGATCACCATCACGATCCACCCTCCTCGAGGAGCCTCTCTAACCCTCGCAAAAGGTTTCACTCGCTCCATATGTCAGATGCAATACCACACATATGGCACCTATCACGACACAGCACCCGGATTTTCGCCACTAGCTGGCACACAGACGCGGGCTGCGTATATAAATGGCCCCAACTCGAGGCGGGCAGCTGACACACAACGCCTGCAGGCTGCAATTGTGCAATTGTCATTGTCATTGAGTCTTCCGGCCGCCGTGGCGCGTATGCGCAGCGTCACCCCAGTTCGACCCTGACTGACTGATTCACGCACAGTGAGTGGCCAGAAGCGCCCAATGGACACACGGCGACCTAATACACCACCTGCCTCGAGCACTCTCGACCTGCCTGGTAAGTAAGTAAGCATACATACGATGTACATACCACCCCACCGAGCTCTCCACGATCTCTCCGCATCTCCCTCTCTCCATCCACACTGCGCAGCCTCTTCTCTGCAGTACACAGCCAGGCACACCCCCCGCGTCTTCCGTCTTCTTATCACATTCACCCCAGATCTACACACACACCTCACCTACACCCACAACTTACTCTATGAAGCACTCCCTCCTGATCGATGAGACAAAACGCACCTATAGTCCAGATCCCTGATTAGTATTATCGCCGTAATCTCCACAGGTTAATCATATCCCATACCATACCCCACATGTTATTCAACCCCGGCATATCCGAAGCAAGGTACTTACTCTTGCCATGCCAAGCAACACTGCCTATCACGGTCATCTCCACCGCGATCCCCGTTCCCCAGGCTTGGCCTACTCTCTATACATAAGTACACTCTACTCGTACTGTATTCCTATTCTATACCAATCGCACCGTGAGCCCGACCCGGTCCGAGGACTGGAATTGAGCGGCAGCTTGTCAATGCTGAATCCCACAGCGACGGAAAGCTCAAGCGTTGTTACTCAACACAACGCGATGCGGCGCGCTTGCCGCTTCCGCTCCGCGCTGGATGGAATACGTACATACGTACTTGCTGTGTGATCCATCCCAGGTTCTAAGAAAATATAGTCCGGGATTGGTCTAGCTGGCTGGAGCAGACCCGATTGGCCGTCCTTATGGGATTCACCGGGAGTTCCCCGCTATACTGGTAATACGTAAATGCGTACATGCTAGTGTGGATTGGGTGGGGTAGGATGAAGGGTTCAATATTGGTCATAAAATGATTATGCGGATACAGCTAGGTGAGTGCATTACTGCTGCTGAGAGAATATGTACATATGTTAAGATTGCGCATGAAGCATCTGTCGTTTAGAGTGTAGAGTTGGACATACGTGTGAAGAATGTTCCGAGCGTGTAACATGTATATACTTAGTCGGTGTGCCCACTTACGAGAATCCAAAACGGCCGAAGAAACTTCAAGGTTCATGCGAATCAAACATGAAGGAAACAGACATAAAAAAAGAGTGAGGTACATCATGGAGTGAGTTCATCGTCAAAACAGTATAAGCAAGACCCACCTCTTGGGCTTCTCTTTCCCTTTCCCATTCTCAGACTCGGAAGCTCCCTGATGATCCCTCTGCCCAGAATCAGGTGGCGTACTAAGCGGCCGAGCAGGCGGGCCATATATATCGCCCCCGTCCCAGGACATAGGGATTAATGCGACGGGAAGCAGCCAAGTGGCAGACAGGACCACGCCGTTCCCTGTACCAAAACCATTAATACCACAAGAATCAATGAGGAGTCAACGAAGGTTCAGAGTCAAGTGAGATGAGAATGCCAAAACGAACATACCCCTATCGCACGCGGATATCCTCGTCCAGCTCCATGCGATGAAAACGCCGATATAGCTGAGGAGCGGTGAGAGACGGCGGAGGATTTTAACGGTCGGCAACATCGGTGCGGGGATCATCATCGTCGGCACCTTTTTCAAGAACCACGTAAGGGCCGTAGTGACCATCGCTGCGCGCTGGGTAGCCTTCATCTGGCTCGAGTCCAGAGTCGCCATGACCGGTGGGGGAAGGTACAGTCTGTATCCCCACCAAGTGGTGAGCACGGAAATCTTAGTAGTCGAGGGTACCCATTGCGTAGGAGGCACGGGAGCGCCCTGGTCAGTATTGGTTACTTCTGTAGATTCTGCAATCTCAACCTCCGAGTCCGCTGTGGGCTCGAGCGGGGAATACATCATCACGCCCTTCTCGGCGTGCTCATGTCGGAAACCCGAATCTGGGTGCGTCGGCGGCGGTCCAGAGTTTATCTGTTCCCGGGATTCGGGCGCATGTCCAGGCTCCATGCCTTCAAGAGCAGACCAAACGCTCTGCCTGTGTGCTCCACGACTTGGCACGTCTGCGTCCGAGTCGTCGCCGTTCATCACGTTCTCCGAGGATAACAGCCTCATCGTCTTAGCATCCACGTTCTCCGGAATCGGCGGGCCTTTCCCGTCGACAGGGGGTGCAGCGCTGGCGCTAGTGCTCTCTTGGCTTGCATGGCTCGTACCTTGCTCTGAGGGACCCATCCCGATGGCTGCCGTCACGCTTGGAGGCAGCGCCTCTATCATCTGCCGGATCTTCAGCGCGAATGTCTTTGGCTCTGGTATCTCTTCTTGAGGTTCTGCCGTAACCACAGAGTGATCCTGGGCATTTTCTCCCAAGTATGGGTTCGATACGTCGTTGATTTGCCATGACGGAGGCGGAAAGACGATTTTAGGCTGGGTTTTGATTCCTAAGTGGTCCTCTGCGAACTGTTTGAAACGAGAGATAGCTGTTGGCTTAGCCTTGGGCACATTATGAGGCCCAGCTTCTGATGAGGGAGTTGTCATTGAGGGTTCAACGTTCAACACAGGTCGGGTACAGGTTCAACATGTGAAGTGCAGCATCCGATAAGATAAGATTGCATGCAGCATAGCCACGAGCTGTCTGACGTCATGATATCTTTTTTTCGTGCAGTGGTGACATCATCCTAGCGGTGCAAGCACCAATCCCCGACTCAACTTAACTAATTTATAGCTTCAACATGAACACCAAAAGTAATCAATTGTATTTATTTACCCAATTACTATGCCTTGCATAGGGACTTGCATGCCTTCAGCACTTGAATTGGATTCACTGCCATGGTCAATGTTAGTACCAGAAACATTCAACCCATGTACTTTGTTCCGTTTAGAGCCTTCCTGAAGACTAGGGGAAAATCTTTGTTATTATCAACATCATTGATCTGCCACTCTCAGATAATCTAAGGAGGACTAGCAGCCAGTATAAAATGCAGTTCAGTGACCTGTTGTTGAGACCACAGTGTTAGTGCAAACACAGTCAGTCAATGCATAAGGTCTCACCATTTCCAAGAAGACAAACCTCAGTGCCATGTTTTGCCATGAAGAGAAGACACTTCACTGAATGCAGAAGAGGCACATTCTTCTTGTCCAGTTTGATGATCCAAAAAAATGGTTCCTTCAAATTTGCTTCAACTAGGTGACCCATGCAGAAAGAACCAAGATATGCAACTTTCTGTTGGGGCATTCAAATGTCAGTAGGGTAGAGCCTCAGCTT
>JAGGAW010000120.1:2161-18003 GCA_017657375.1 Termitomyces sp. T27 | reverse complement strand
AGACCAATTGAAGCTCAAACAGCCTGCCACCCGTTCAAACGTATTGGGAAGCATTTCCTGCTTCAGTCGACTCGTTTCAAGTGCTCGACAGGAGTCATTCATGCCGGGCTTCTTTGCTCCACCTTAGACCATTTATGCTCGCTGGCACAGGTTCCATTGGAGTGCTTCTATGAGTGCTGTCTGGAGTGGAGAGCACCGGACTCAATGTTTGTCGCGTACTTACTGCTTCGATATCTCTGGACGTCGTTTGGCGGTGACGTGTAATTGAGTCATTTGACATGCGACTCGCACTATCGCACAGAAAACTCCAACTTCTCGTTATAAGTATCAAGGTATCGAAAATCCATCAAGTAAACTCCGAGAATTACGCGTTACGACCGAATGCCCGTCATGCCCTTCATGAATAGCTTAAATATCATCAATTCTGAGCTCGACCTGGGGAACAAGATTTCAAAAAACCTGTGCGGTACTTTGAACATTGTGACAATACATATTATAAAGTTTCTCCTAGTTCTGCGACATACTATGTAGATGCCTGAATGATAAATTCAACCCGAGGGTCGATATCAACCCGAGATGTCTTGTTTGTTGGAGACTCGGACATAGGCCAATATAAAGTTGTTACTGACTGAGTATTATTCTTCACAACAGCTTCACAACAGGTCCGTGCCACTGAATACACTGAACTCACCGAATCTTTTCGACCCCACCCGACCACCCACAGCTTCGCCACAGCCATGGCACCCAAACTTATTCCTGTTCTTGTTACTACTGACCGACGGCTCTAATTGGCTGTTGTTCAAAACGACGAACCTGACCGAGGCTGTTCGCAACTAAGGTGATGGGCGAAGTATCCGAGTCGCAACTCGGTGACATTCAAGTCGCCCCCGAGAATATATCTCTACTTCATGGTGGGTGCCCGAAACCAACCATTGTCGAGTAGCTGCAGCGCGATGCCTACGCGCGCAGCATGGTTACCCTGAACGTCATTCACTCTGTTGGGGCTGGCATCAAGCTTGACGGATCCGCGGCTGACACCTGGTGTTCACTTACTGAGCTACATGATACGAGACCGACCTTGGGCTACTCCATGCCGAAGAGGAACTCAACTCCATCAAGTACTTCGATGGCGTTAACATCGAGGCGCACTTCCACACGATGCGTACGGCGTGGGCAAAGGCGAATAGCCAGGGTACTGGGATTGACAACAAGAAGTTTGGATCCAAGTCGATGCCAGCAAGTAGGCTTAGGCCTGCAAATACTACATATATGAGAATGAAAACTTACCATGGACCAGGCAAGTTACCCAGCGACCTTCCTTACAACTCAACTTCTTCAATCATGTCCGGGACCAGCTATCCATATGCCACTGGCGCAGCTCTCCACGATCCTGATGGTAAGCATCCCAATGTCAGCTATGAGTGTTTAGTATTGACAACAACCAGATGTTAGCGGTAGGCATTACCACAAGTGACAAGACCAACAGAGAAAATATCTCACTTCCTGACAGATTTGCTCAAGACCTTCTTGGACGTTGTTGAGACCTTCGACATGAGCAATGGAGAGCAGGGTTTCTTCCTTAAGCCTGATCCCACTCTGTGGGGCAGAACAAGTTCCAGGACTATGAAGATGGCTATAGGCCCGCTTGAGGTTGGAGCCCCTACTGCTATATGTTAAAACATGACCTGATTGACCTGTCCCGAATAGACAATCATCAAGATCAATAAGCTTAACTTGTCAGTCTCCATGAATGTTTTATTTCACGTCCCGTTTGACGGCACCGTCACTCTGGCAAATGTTGTTGGAGATCTCCAGAAAGGCATTAGTCTCGACATAGGATATCCTGGATTCAGCAGAGGCAACATTAGTCTCAAATTGGAAAATCATGTTGTCATCTTATATTGGGATTTCACCTTCTTGGCAAGGACCTACAAGGGTGAAAAGGTCATCTTCAATATCTGAAGAGTGTATTAGTTGGTAATTTCCCCCCTTATAGAGACAAAGAGATAACTCACCGGTGCACATTCTTCTTTTCAGACGAGCTCAAATGTGCTCTCATACATACCACTCTATGCAAAGTCTTTTTCTTTTCTTGTCTTCGTTTGCGGTAGTATCCGAAGGGAACTTCGGTTGGGTTCCTGAGGATAGTAAACGGTGTAGTATCTAGTCATCTAATGCGTTAGCCTTTAACAATGGACATAGTTGAAATCAGCTGTTTGAAGCGAGTCATGACGCCCAAAAAATGATGATTATACTATCACTTTCGGCAGCGATAAGTAAGCACTTAACAACATACAGATGTAAAACTCGAGGCTGTATGCAAATCAACAAAGTGGGTCTGGTTATGCTTTTTAACAATGTCAGCAGAGAAGCAAGTCTGGAAGGCAATAGCGACTTGGCAGCACCAAGCCACAATCCACAACAAATATTCCTGCAGCTCGCACTTGGTGAAAAGGTGGTAATCGAGTTCCAGTGTGACGAAGACTCGGAAATGACCCATTTTTTTTTCTATACCAGTAGTTGAAGAAGGGAAGGGCGCCTAGATGGTTCACTGGCAATGGGAGATGAGATAGACATATTTAGTACTTGTAGGCAGGACCAATTGAGTAGGACTCGGAGGTTTTCGAGCGGAGAGCACGGCGGGCGGGGGTGTAAATAGGCAAGAAAAGAGAAGATTGAAGTAAATGTTTCGGGAACATAGAGAGGATAACCCAAGGGGGGTTATTATATCTCATTAGTACATCAGGTGCGAGTCAAGAATACGAACCGTGATTGATAGGGAAGAGTGCGAACTGTGACTAATAGAGAAGAGTGCGAACCGTGATTAACAGAGAAGAGTGCGAACCGTGATTAATAGAGAGGAGGATAGAACGCTGTAACGCCAGACATCATCCATGCATGATCAACGATAAAACTTCTTAAGGTCGGGAAGAGGGATCGATTAGCAATACACGTCACAACGTTAAAAAGACGTATGACGGGCGAGCACTTAACACCTTGATTTTAGACACCGCACGCTAGTCAAATCGATCCCAGTTTCAAGCGAGACTTCGTAGGTATCTGTATCGGCATAATGGTATCTTCATACCCGCTGCTGAAAGCAGCAGGCTGAGACAAGAGATGATTCTGCAATCAAAGCCAGAGCAGAATCCTCTCGCCACCTGAAGTACAAGAAAGAAAATGTGAAGCTATTGACAAATGATTGTTTACTTGGGCCATGCAGAAGGGCTTGAGACTTGGGTTCGAGGGTAAGGATCTTTTGTAAAGAGAATGTCAAATCGCAGTGAGGAAGTTGGAAGGCTCATAGTCTCAGACGGAACTCCGAAAGACTTTTGACAGTAATCGAATCCCGCATTTCAAGACTCGGATCGGCGTAAACATTCCCCGACAATAGTTGCGACAGCACCATTCCTTCACGAAACGTCGAATCCTCGTGCCCACGTGGACTCCTTGCTGGTGCTTTCTGGTACGGCATATAATAACTGATCTACATATAATTCGAGCGTGATGCAAGCCGTGGCTTATCCTCTGTGACACGTGTGATGATACGATGTGGGCGTCTTATCGAGCCATCTAGGATTTCGGAGGGGAAGGGGAACGTGAACAAGATGGTATTCAACGAGTATGAGAACATACCTGAACGTTGTACTGAGAACTATTTCTACTAGTTGTTTGTGCAACGATTCAGATGCTCTGAGTGCTCTAAGTGTGAAGACAGCTACAGCACCAACTTCAACTGGAAACCAAAGTCAACAGTGAATACATCTTATTCCACCAGACCCAATGCAATTCCTTCTTCCGCTTCTCATCAATTTGTTCAGCCATCACCTTCTCCTAACCGAACGTCGTGGTCATTCGGATTACAGTAATAGCTAAGTACATGAAAAGTTAATAGAGGTCCTATGGACATATCAAGGGGACCCATACTCTGAGTAAGTCTCAACCCTCTCATCATCCTTCGTCGAGACCTCTTAGCGGCGCCCGAGAGCGTCTTGGTCACCTGAATAGGAATGGGCATCATCAACAGCATAACCGCGGATTCAACCAGCGCGCTAACAAGTAATCAGAGTCGATCCAAGCCATAAAGAAAACCTCGGTAGCACATACCTCCACTCGAGAATGATATACAAGAACCCCACACATAAAAGAACCATAAGTGGACCAAAGAAAAGCATCTGGATGAACTCCGATCCTCTCGTGATAGGCTTCAAATCCGACGAAATCAAGTTCATACGACCCACAAGATTCTTCGTCGCATCAGTGACAGTGGCAGACTGAGATCAAGATGAGGCGCCAGCTTCCGTCGTCGCGGGCTCCGATTTGCCTTCAGCGACAATCCGTATGTGCAGAGCGTGCTGAAGGATGAGCTGAGTCAAGATTACTTCGAGGTGCACGGTTCTGCGGGCAAGGACGCGCTGGTATTGCTGGCCAATTAGTATACTTGCGAAGGGGGTAGGCAGAGCTGGGTGTATGCACACGGCGGTTATAGGAACTCACAGACACATCGAATGGGACATAGCGGCGAGGCGCGACGAGGTAGAACCATGCTTGAGCTGAAAACGCCTATCAACTCCCAGTGCAGATACAGTGAATCCGCAGGAGAATGGGTGTAGGTAGCAACAGGTACAACGTCGTGAATGAAGTACACGATTGATGATGTGGCCAGAATTATCGAAATGTGATGCGAAACCACGGCGGAACGCGGGTATACGACGGAAAAAAGTGCGAGAAGGGAGGTATGGGCCTGAAAGGACGGACGCGTCATGGAAAGGTATGCACGACTTGTAACATGAGACGCACAAAGGTAACCGATGAGAAGACCAGTTCCATATTCTCCCGACCACCCAATGCGAACACTTTCAACAATGAAACATGTAGCAGCTCGAGACTCCCGATGAGCGTCGAAATTTCTGCTCCGAATACGACGTGTCCTCCAAGTGCCGCGACATGGCTATCGTTTTCGCAACCCAACCTAGACGTGTTAAGGCAGGCCGTAGGAGCTTCGATGAGACGAGAGAATGAACGAATAGGTCTGCTGCTGACGCGATGGAGATGTAGACTGGAATCGCGTTTTCGCTATGCCATGGGATAGCTGAGGTTGTGATCAAAAGACCGAGTTCGGTTCCATCCTGCACAAGAAAGTCAGGACCCATACCCAGTTGACCTTCTGATGTGTCACGATGCCGTCTGGCTTTGAGGACCTGTCTATTCAGAGGATTACTACTTAGCAGTAGCCATGTTACCGGGATGCCCTAAGCGATGCCGGTCACGGCGTCCAGCTGAGCGTGACGAGCGCGAGCTGCTCTGACAATTTTCCAGCAGCTCGTGCATCGTCTCTGTTGGCGCGCGCCGCGTTCCCGTGCATTCCTTATGGTACTTCTATCTTAGCTTAGCATAATTTTTTCACACCCACCATCCACCCCCTAGCCACCTCCTGGTCTGCGCATTGACCCTAGCCAGTTTTGTGTCGAAGTCGCTTTGAAATCTTCCCCATATTTCGCAACAGTAGAGATTTTGCCCCTTCACAGGTAGGACAATCGTTGAGTATCATTCCTTTCAACTCCGGATTGGACGGTTCTGAAAAACTACTATGCAGTCCTTTGAGGCTCGTTTCTTTGAAGTTCGCAAATCATGTACGCGAGATATACTTACACTGCTACCATCCGCGTCCTCACTCAGCTGTCCTCAAACTCGAACACAAATTCAGAGCAGAAGGTTCTTACTAAGGAAGGAGGAACGAGCGGCACACGCCTCCAGACATCGATTCACGAGAATTCATTCTCAAAAACGTTAGTTCTATTCTCTGTGTGAACAACGATATTCATGGAGCACTAGTACTCCACTGTCATGACGATTATCTGAGGTTATTAGTTTAGCAGCATGACAGCCTATGCGTTTCTCGACCTTCGGCTTCAACGTCGGACTTCTCGGTTAACACCAGTTTTCTATTGGGATAATGGCTACTGGATCACTTTTGTGGCGTCTCCAAAATGATTTTTCTCTGCCATGATCATCAATCGTAGGGGTACATATTAACTAAAAATGTCTTGATCGGAGCTGAGTTCCATCTTGCTCAAACTGAATACTCAGCCAAAGTTATGTACATCTAGATTGCCTCCTGCCTCCCCCACATGAAACTGTTTTGTCTTCATTCCACGTACAATCAGTCTTAAGCTGTATCAATAATGAATAAAATAGGTGACAAGAGCCCCTGTCTGGGCCGCGCAAAAGACGGTACTAAACAAGTCGCGTAAGACCTTTCACAGTGTGACATTATCTTCAAAGGTCTCCACAGTCCAAACTCCACCAAGAAATTGTACTCGTGCTGAGCTTCTATGCTCTACCTTGAAGTTATTTGGATCCCTCCCTTCTCGCTACATCAACGTAATTCCGAAGCACGCGGGATAGATGACCTTTTGTAACACAGAGTTAGCGCAGATTGCAATACTTCTATGTGTGCCGTCGGGCCCGTGAGTGGAGAGTACCGGAGAATTTTTGTCCCGAGTTGCTTTTATATCTCTGGACGTCGTTTGTCAAGCTAGTGGTGTCGTGTAATTGAATCATTTGGCGTATAAGTCGGGCTAAGTACCCCACAGGAGATTACAACTTTTCATCTATACTATATCAGGGAATTTGTACGTGTTGCATAAAAAAAGTCAATTGAATCAGCTCCGACAAATCAAAAAGTCTAGAAGCCGGATATTGGAAGGATATCTGGTGTAAGGAAAATCTGAATTGTAGAAGAATGGTCATGCTTCGATGAATATCCTAAATTCTGGGCTCATAGCTGAATAAGTAAGATCATGAAAACTCTGCGTGGTGGAGGTCTGATACCTCAATGGTGTTGAGCAACATTATAAAGAATCAAACCAGTACAGAAGAATTCGCCTTGCCGAAACGGTTGCATCTATAAACATCGATTGACCATAAAAGGGGCAGTGACTCACACAACTTGAAAGTCCTCATGCTATTGAGATTTTTTGTCCGAGTCATTGAAGAGACGGTACATTTTTTAGGTTAGCCTGACAACCGGACTCTGCTGTCGCCGGTAAGAAAGCTTAGCCAGATAGTATTAGCACGGGTTGAAGGATCCAGTGTACTTACATCAAAATTCTTGATGATGGTAATATTGCGTCGATAGCAGGTTTTCCTGAGCGAATTTTTTGAAAATGAATGTCTTTATGCGCGAGAAATATGTCAATCATAGGTTCCATCCACTAGTTGAGTTAGACCAAAAAGCGTTATTTCGAGCACCCCAAAGGTGCCAACACAATTGCATCCCAGGAGCAGGTCTCCAAAAACTATATATACGAGAATGAAAACTTGGTGTGGACCAGGCAAGTTAGCCAGCAACTTTCCTTCCAGCCCAACTTCTTCAGTCATGTCCGGGTCTATCTACCCATATGCCACTGTCATAGCTCTCCACGATCCTCATGGTAAGTGTCTCAATGCTAACTATGAGTGTTAAATGTTGACAATGGCCAGATGTCAGCGGTAGGCATCACTAGAAGACCAACAATGGAGAAAATATCTCACTTTCTGACAGATTTGCTCAAGATCTTCTTGGAAGTTGCTGAGACCTTCGACATTGGCAATGAAGAGCAAGGTTTCCTCCTCAAGCCCGATCCAACTCTGAAGGGCACGTCTTCTAAAGATATAAAGATCGCTATCGGGCCACTTGAGGTCAGAGCCCCTACTCCAATGTTTAAACGCAGCTAGATTGACCTGCCCTGAAAAGATCATCATTAACATCGACATGAGCAACTTGTCGGTTTCCTTGAAGGTTTTATTCAAGGTCCCGTTTGATGGCACCGTCACTCTAGCAAATGTCGTTGGAGATCTTAAGAAAGGCATTAGTCTCAACATCGGATATCCTGGATTTCTCGGAGGCAGCATTGGTCTCAAATTGGATGACAGTGCCGTCGTCTTCTCCTGGGATTTCACCTTCTTTGGAAAGACCTACAAGGGCGAGAAGGTCATCTTCCACATTTGAAGAGTGTCTTGGTCAGTTATTCCCCACTATGGAAAGAAAAATGACTCATCACTGCACATCCTTCCCTTCAGATAAGCTCATTTTATAATGCACTATGCAAATCTTTTTCCTTCCTCATCTTCGTTTGCGATAGTATCTGAAGGGAACTTCGGCCGGGTTTCCTAGGATAGTAAACGATGTAGTATCTAGTCATATAACGCGTTATTTTTTTTTACTGATAAAGGACATACCTGGGATCAGCGGTTTGAAGCCGTGGATGCCCGAAAATAATGATCATATTACCTTCGCCAGCGAGAACTGAGCATTTAACGACATACACAGATAGAAAGCTTGAGTCTGCATGCAAATCGACAAAGTGGGTCTGATTCTACTGTTTAACGATGCCAGCAAAGAATCAAGTCTGGAGGGCAATAGCGACTGACAGTACCAGGCGACAATCCACAAGAAATATCCCTGTATTTTAGCCCGTTTCCGTATTTGATGATCTGGTGGTAATTGAGTTCCAGTGTGACGAAGACTCGGAAATAACACAATTTTCTTTGTATATCGGAAATTGAAGGGAAGAATACCTAGATGTACTACATCGGGTCCAAGTCAACGGCAAGTCAACGGTTGGCAGAATAAAGGGTAGAACGCTGTAACGCCAGACATCTGTGACAGTGAAAGCTCCTTAAGGTCGGAGAAGAAGCATCGATTAGGATGAATAATGGGCAAGAGCCCACACTTGCTGAATCAAGACGTATCATGAATAGCGGATATTCTTCGTTTCTTGGTAGAGGCATAGGAGACCAATCGATCCTAGACTCCTTGTTTCAGATCGGACTTCGCAGGTATCTGTATCGGCATAATGGTATTTTCAAATCACTTGCTTAAAACAGAATGCTGAGGCAATGGATAATAGATGAGACGTACGATTGGTTGCGAGATGATTCTGCAGAAGGTCTTGAGTTCGAGGGTAGGGATCCTTTGTAAAGAGAACAAAAGAGAATGTCGAATCTGTAGGAGTTCACAAGGCAAAGTCACAATATTAATCGGAAAACTCCTGGCCGAACTCGGATCCCGGTCCGTCAATACATACAGTCAAATCTCTCATAACCCATGGCCCTCGTAACCCATAACCCCTGAAAACCTATGGGTTTGGGTCATCCACCAACTTGGTTCGCAGGGAAATTTAGCAACCCTCGAGTTTTCGCCCTTGGTTTCGTTTGTTTGGTTTTTGATTTCTTGATGGATTAGATTAGATAACTGCTATACATATAAAACACTGAGTTGGCAGGTAAATTCGAGCGGTTCGAGTGAGTGGTTTTAGGAGTCTGGGTTTGACTGTACATTGTTTCGGGACTCGGATCGACGGCTTGTCTAAAAATTCCCTTCAGCCAACTCAACGCAGGCCGTCGGCCCAGGCTGTTTGCTATGGCCCCATTCCTTGATGAAACGTCAAAACTTACACTTACGTGGACTCCCCACCGCTTTCGGGGTCGGTATATCATAAATGATATTCAAGCGTGATGCGAGTCGCGGTTCGGAAGTCATTTGGAAGGAGAGCGGGTGGTTTTTTATGGTTGTCGAGTCAGTGTTGGAAGAGAAGAGAGGTGACGATGTCGTTGGTGCATCACTTGGAAAATGAGATAGTCAACATAGGTCTTGACCTATTCGTTAGTCTCTCTTCGTCCTTTTGTACCATGATTTCGACTTTTGACAGCCAGCCGACAGAGATACCCAGTACCGATCCCTTACCGATGACCGTACATCAGCATGCTCGCCTTATTCATCTCTCGACTGACATTTGAAAGTGCTGTGTAAATCACAAGATACCATATTACTCCGCACCGCCCCCTTCCCGAACGCATCGCGGTCTGAATGCACTCACACATACCCTGTCAACTCTTCTCCCTTCCACTTTCGCGCCGACAAGACACATTACAGAAAACAGTACAACGCACAGAAACACAAGTTCCAAGCTCGTCATCATACCTGCGGTGTCCCCATCACCTAACGTTAACGAGACTATCCACGTCCACGTCCAAGCTCCACACAGCTGCTCTAACCTTTTACTTTTCCACCTATTTCGCCATTCACAGTGTCACCCGCTTGCCCCGCCCATTCATATTCTCAATATTTGTCTCTATCAATGCTACAAGGAATGTAATTCATTGTTCTCGTACCATGAACCCGTGGAGTGGTGATTGGTGACCGTGGAGTGGAGCCCAGAAGCATTGATACTCCTCGCTCGGTGCTCTCTCTTTGAAGGAGGCATAAACAACCAAGCATCAACAAGCCGTCTATGTCTCCCTCTCCCTACCTCCATAGCCCGATTCCAAGGCAGTCCCTTCAACGACTCCCCGTTTGTATTTTGAACGATATTCGTAGTCACAATCGTCATACCTTGCTCTCCCCTCTTCTGCGCCATTCAGCCCTCGAACTCAGGTTTAATA
Organism: Termitomyces sp. T27; assembly: GCA_017657375.1. Taxonomy (NCBI): domain Eukaryota; kingdom Fungi; phylum Basidiomycota; class Agaricomycetes; order Agaricales; family Lyophyllaceae; genus Termitomyces; species Termitomyces sp. T27. Next base: position 7,575 of record JAGGAW010000120.1, on the reverse strand, counting down.
GTCCTCTCCGATCCTCCCGACTACAACCTTGCAGAAGGGAAAGGTAACTTGACTTCCTCAGGTTCGGGGTTCTGGTCTGGTTCTGGCTCGCTGGACGAGACCTTCTCTGTTGCTTTTCTCCTGACACGAACTTCGATTCCCTGCGCGACGCCTGGATCGAAAATCTCTCCTACTAAGCATATATTAACGGACCGGAAACATACCGTTAGACCAGAAGGGAGCCATTTTTTATGGTCGACGAGGCTTGACGATAGTGTTTAAATCTTGCATATAGCTATGCCCACTTGCTAATTGAGATCTCCTTGAGACGAAATCTCAAACAAGTGAGCCAAAACGTACGTATGGTGAAGGTTTACCTCAAAGATTCAGGCTCCAGCGCCGTCATACCGAGGGGATATGTCGAACACCTGTTTGAATTTTGTCTGTCTCAGCGAATAGATAATTCGCCACATGTTTATGTTTTTCTCCCAGGCCGATGGATTCATTCGAGCCTTTCCTTTCGCTACATGCATCCCGGTCCATTGCCTCCATGTTTTCGCCATTTCGCCATTGTTGTAGTGGACATTCTTACAGCTCACATCGTTGCTGATCACCTTGTGCCATATTCTGATCTCACCGTGCCTCCGGAGTAATCAAAAGCACTGCGAACATCATCCTCTTGAACACAACATCCGATGTATATACGTTCACGACTCTCCGGTCGAAGTTTCTAAGTTCTCTGGCAGTCGAACCTTCCCTTCCGATGTTTTTCCTCTCCCTCCCACTGCTGGAAAGCTTCGTTGAAATCACGAACGACTTGCCTCTCATCCACCTCTGCACCCATACACAATAGTGACTGCTGTTCCTGCGCACTTTCAACGGCGCTCAGAGAGATTAGTAATTGGGATAGAGTTATGGAGGCCCAGGGGCCTGTGCGTGAGTGCAGCTCAGCGCACATATTTCTGATCATTTCAAGTTGATGTAGGTAAGTATATTGATTGAAAATTTCTAATAATTATTTTATCGAGACCTGTCCGGTTTCTGTGAACAGATGGAGAGCGCCACTGCTGATGCGCTGTGGTGCAAGTTTGTTTAACTGCCCCTGTATACATACTTACGCGCATACACTCTACGCCGTGCATCCCCACCGATTCTACACGTTCAACTGCCCTCATTTGCCGCCCATCTATCCCTGCTTCAGACCCGAATTTAGGCCGTGGGCGCGCTCATCTTAACGGAACGATGGCGGCGTTACAACACGTCAACGACAGAGATATCTCACATTGACATCTCAAATAATCGCGTCACAAGGGTACGTGGAGACTTTACACGATTGCCTAGCATTCACAAGTAGTGATCACTAAAGAGAACATAAGCTTCAGTGAAGGGTAATCTCAATTCAGACCGGCCAATAAATACAATATCAGTCTACGATCAGAATTCCATGGAAGATTTAAGTTTTGAACATATGATTTTCTTATTGTCGGACGAGCGAGGGGTTTGGAACTTGGAAGGTGATCAGGTATGCTGGGAAGAAATTTGGAGCGAGTTTACAGTCTCATGAACACCCGCAATTGAGAATGGACCGTTGACAAGGAAGATTGTTAATGCCGGATAAACAACCTACGGAGATTCAATGTCTAAAAAGCACGGAAGAAGCACGAGGAAAAAATGACAACGCACTGATATTGAATAATAGGAAAAGATAACAACACAACTGATAGTGTTTCCGGCAAAATGAGCAGGATCAACACCTCTCAGAATAATGTTTAAGAACTACAGGTTCATATTATACCATCTGTATGGTAAGTATGGGTATTTCAATGCTCACCTGCAAGACAGCATATACTGCCCCTGAGTCGATCAAGAGGTATAGGATACGTGTCATCTTGAAGTTCTGCTGCCAGTAGTGGCTCACATTTTTCAAGAATTTCTGATGTGCCCTGTCAATGAGCCAAAGGGTAATTAAGATTCAAAAATATACTTCTAATTACTCATTAGACTGTACCATAAAGTCCATCCAATGAAGGATGTTGCCACACAGTTGGATACGAATGATGAGACGTTGGTTGCAACCCGCAGAAAAAATCTGGTTTTACAGTTGGCTTGTTCAATGGGATCAAGGACGTTGGGGTTTGAATAAACCAATGCATCGGCAAATGTGAAGGCTGTATCAAATATCAGGTTGTCCAAAATATCATTATCAGAGGCACATACCAAGAGTAGGCAACCAGAGTACCAACGAGATATACAGCGCCCACTTGCGCCTGGAAAAGATAACCCAAGCACGCCATATGATAAATGCGTCATTGATGACCGGCTAACCAATCGTGGTCGTTAGCTCACATTGTTGGATCTGGGAAGAACCGATTTACAGGGATAAGTGAAAGCCAAATTTCTGTTATGTCGAATATTATTATAAGTCCGTGAAGCTGCTCACTGTACTGAGAGTGAGCTATGAATTTTCCTCTGAGGTATTGAAGTTGAATATATGCCCCGCCAATTTCCACTGCAGTCAATCCCGTGAAGGCAATAATGCCAAGAATGGTGATCGCTAATTGCAACTTTGAAAGCCAAGTTCGATTCTGACGCCTAATAATTGTGAATCAGTATAAGGCTGCATAGTCCAACTGTCTCACCTGATGAAAGAGTAGGCAACCATGACTGGTCCAGGTACGAGAATCCCTGTAGAACATTGAGAATGATTATTGAAACCAGAATACTCAGCTTACCATAACACAGAGAGACAGTCGTCGGTTTGATGATAGCTTTGAAGAGCAAAGAGTTGCCTATGTTGTGTATGACTTGTCGTTCTTCAGGTGTCATCCTGGAGTGGAGGATAAAAGACTGAAGAGTAGATCCACAGAACAACGAAAAGGACACTGTAGACAAGGCGGCGTCTAGCTAGTGATTCTATTTCGACAGGAAAACCGGTCTTGAGATGAAGTCTTATATGCCATCTAGCGCTGGGTTAGACTGGAATGGCAATAATTGTCTGAGTATTCTGACAGATACTAGTATATACACAGCACTCACACGAATACGAGTGAAAAACTTTGATATAGCCAAATACATGGGATGTATCTCCCAGCGAAGCCAATCCGAGTTTCATGCCGTGCACCACCTTGACCTCCTTCGACCAGATGTATTAATAGTGTATGTTGGGGCTGATGTTAAAAAATAGCAGCTGATGACATGCTTTGCCATCTCACTAGTTCGTCAGTATGCCGTCGGTGTGGTCCCCCTTCACCGTCATAACAGTCCCTGCTCCACCTGTTCTCGGCCGAACTGTGCTCGTCCTACTGTCCCATTTTCGCCTGCACATCTCCATTTCACCTTGTTCTTGCGGAATAAAATTGAACGATCGGTCGGTTGTACGAGATCATCTCATAGCCATTGTGTATCGAATGAACTTGATCGAGAACCACGCAAGCCAAATGGCAACGAGGTATTCTGACACCTACCACAAAAACAAAGGCTACGGCTTAGGAAAGGCAGGTGTCAGGGGATGAGACAATAAGGGGCGAAAACAACTTTACATTGAAGGAAGGTACAACAACAAAAAGACAATCCTACCGGTCCATTGCGGCTTTCAAGGGTGCATATGAAAGCGGGGCGACTTCTGTGTGACAGATGGAGAGATTGACAACCAGTAGGATGAGGGTAAGCATTGAGATCTGAGGTTGGATGGGAACATCGGATTTGATAGACAGGACGAGGGCCATTGTGGCCAGGAGAAAGAATGTTCACAAAGTGACGGGAATCAAGTGCGTGATCACAGAAAGAGAAACAAAGCAATAGCAATCGTTGAAATAGATTCGAATTGGACTTGTCTCAAAAAGGACATCAATCAAATCGCTCTTTGGGAGAGAAATACAAGTCAATCCAGCTCTACACTCGAGCTCAAGAACATGGGGTATACCTCAGCACCTCACCTACTTCCCGATCACCAAGCCGATCTAAGTCCTCGTCCTAGCCCTCGTAGCCCTCGTAGCCCTCCCAGTCCTCCCCTTTGCCGCATCCTTCTCTATCACCTCCACCTCCACCTCGGCCTCATCATCATCCTGCGTCACCACGTCCTTCTTCCCCCTACCCTTCCTCGACACCCTTACCTTCACACCCTCTTCCTCACCGTTCTCATTCTCCTTATTCACCTCCTGCATGGGTACGACCGGCGCACTAGCAGGGGTCTTCCTCGTCCTCGCACCAACAGCTGGTGTTCGAGCCTTCGTGCTCGTCGTGGTCGTCGCGGTGGAAGTTGTGGGAGCATTCACACCATCTCCACTCAGACTCCCCGCATCATCTTCCTTCTTAATCGTGCCCGCTCTCTTACGCCCCTTCACTGTAACTTTCTTCTCCTTCCCCTCATCCTCCTCATCGACCTCACCCCTTCTCGCAGTCTTCGATGATGTCGGAACAACCGATCCAGCACGTGGCGTACGTCCTCTCTTCACAGGTTCCTTTTCATTGTCCACGACGGGTGCAGGAGTGGACGCAGGCGTTTTCCGTACACCACGCTTCGGCGCTTCGGTCTCCCGAGTCACATTCTTAGCAGCAGTCGTAACGCCCAACTTCCTCCCTCTTTTCGGCGCCTCCTTCTCCTCAGGTTCGACCGTTGGCTTCCTCGCTCTTCTTGTCGGCGCAGACTCATCTTGAGTCGAGCTGGAAGTTGATATGGGAGGGGCGGGAGTGGCAACAACGGCCGGAGTTGTAGTCGAAGTTGTAGTCGCTTTCCGCCCGCGCTTCACAGGAGCCTCCTTGGGCTGTGCTTCTTCAACAGTAGGAGTAACAGTGGCTTTCCTGCCTCGCACCTTGGGCTCTTCGATCGATTCCTGGGGTTCAGGTGCGAGAGCGGGCGAAACCCTTGTGGTCCGCTTATTCGACGAAGGCACCCTAAGCGTCGACTTTGACCTCGAACGCGGTTTTGAGCGCGGCTTCTCCTGTTTCTGCATGCATCAGATGATGGAAGGTGGGAGAAGGAGAGCGGAACGTACAACTTGGGTGGTTTCTGCCTCAGCTTGAGGTAGATCATTGATCTCTTCGGCCTTAGACTGGTCTTGGTCCATAGGTACATACTCCATCGCAGGCGACCTGGCCTTCGACTTCGAGCGTGGTTTCTACATCGAAGTTCTCAGGAAGACATTCCCACATCCAAAGAAACGAAATTTGCACCTCACGCGCGGGCTGTGTAGACACAGTTTCTGCTTCCTCCTGAACACGAACGGGCGCAGGCGACTTGGCCTTCGACTTCGAGCGCGGCTTCTATATTACATCGAAGTTCTCGGTAAGGCATGTTCACACCGAGGAAACGAAGATCATACCTCACACGCGGGTTCCTGAGATATATCCACGTCTTCACTTCGGACAGCGACGGGCGCAGGCGAGTTAGCCTTCGACTTTGGGCGTGGTTGCTACATTATGTTCAGGAAAATCAA
>JAGGAW010000119.1:1670-18115 GCA_017657375.1 Termitomyces sp. T27 | reverse complement strand
ACAGGGGGGAACTTGATTCTTGACATAAAATATGTTGTGTAGAAATTTTGAAAGAAATGAAGAAAGTACACCTGCCATCTTCAGGTACTCCTGTGCCACTAGAACTGTTAGCACCTGCTTACTGTAGGCACTTGCCTGCAACCCTTTCTGACCCCTTGTGAGATCCCTTACTACAGTGCAAACACATCTTGGAGATCTTGAGGCAGCTGAAACATGGCTGTGCCTCCACCAAATACCAGTACTTGTTGTTGATATTGTGTATAATACAAGTATCACACTACAGAAATATTAGTGAATCAGATTGGCAAGCACTGGCAATACTGCTTACCAGCCCATCCTTGGCAAGCCACTGGTGTTAGGAGGCAGGAGCTGCAAGAATGATGTTCTTCTCCTTTATCAAATCTATGACAGTACCCACTGGCAAACTATCATTAGCAATGACTTCACTACAAGGAGCTGCTCTTCTTGGAAAACTATATTGACAACAGGTTAGTCACTTGAAACTTGCAAAATTGGAAAACTTACTAAAGTCAGCAGTTGAAACTCGGCCTCTGACTCCTCACCCTTGTCCTCATCCTCGACAACCACCTTGCCCTTGCCCTTTCCTTCTGCTGCTCACAACCTTGTTGCTGGTGACACCAGTGTCATGACCTTACCAAGTGCCCCTACCTTCAGAAGCACCACCCCTACAAACACCTTTGATGCCTTTCCCTTCTCCCCAATTGAAGCTGCCAGCTGTGGAGGACTAATGATGGGTGGATTCACTACCAGTGGCAAAAGAAGCACACTAGTCCCTACCATTGAAACTACCAGTGCAGCTGCACCACTCTTAAACAAGGGGATTTGACTAAATCTTGGTTATGATGGAGTCAGCAAGTCTGGAAAAATGCAAAAAGTGGATTCAAAACAGGTCCAGATTTAAGTATCACAGAGCATACCACCACTAAAGGATCCAGAAATTATAGCAGTAGGTAAGAGATATTATATTCAAAATTTCTGAGCATCCTGAGTTGTGAGGTGCGAGATACAAGAGACAGAGTGCCTAAGCATGATAATGGGTGATTTGACATTGATCAGATTTAAAAGTTCACAGTGCAAGTGCCACATCAACATCTGCACATTGCCAGAGCAGAAGTGAAATTAGCCATATGAGTCAGCATCACGATCTGTGACAAAAGTTTTGAAACTCCCAACTTTTGGGACATGCTCAACTGGCATTGTTCTGACATAACAACACATTCACCGTTTATCAACTTACTATGGTGGGATCTTATTCAGAAGTTATGGCACTGACTCCTGAAGACTGATTGGTGAAGTGTTACATATGTTTTACTATTCATGATTTGAGTAGAATTTTGAAACTCCTAACAGATGATAGTAGTGCAATTGTTTTGTTCTCATTTTGTCACTACCATTTCACCACACCATTTCACCACTCTGGTTACATCATTCTCATACTATTTTGGCTATTATTATTATTCCAACTATTGCACCCCATTTCCTACACTATTGCCAATGTTATCCAGCCTTTGTCACTGCCATTGCTATCATTCTCAACCCCATCTGATCTTTCTATTCCTCAATTTTGCTACTGACACCACTTCCTTTTCAACCCTAAGCTCTTGCTAGCATATTCAGTTTCCTTCCCAACAGCACCATGATACTATCACTTGCATTGCTAACATTAATGCACTTTCCCATGCTATTTCATCAACATTAGCATGCCATCAATAGTCCCTAATGACCACATCTTCCTATTGCCATTATGACATCTTGCCAAAACATCATTATCACATCCTTTTCTGACCTTGTAGCACCATAACAACCATCTACACCCCTTTCAAAGCATATATCACCTATCAACATTGTTTTGGTGGCCAAATTGAGTGTTTTGATAGTTCTGTTGGTAACAGTAGCATTTACATCATTAGCTGTTTTTGGGGCTCATCAATTGATAATAACTTGGTGGAGAAGGGAAACAAAAATTAATGATAGGTTGACAAGGAGTGAGAAATCAAGAATAAGCAGTGGCAACTGTGGAATACACATGATACGTGGGGCTGCGATGGCTCAGCTGGCACCATTGCGGTCCCCAGGGGGGTCACATGATCCAACAAGTGCAAGGTTGGGAGTTCAACTCCTGGCTAAGTGTGCCTGTGTGGAAAACAACTTAGACACCACATGGGATCTTCAACGCCGCTGGGAGCCACCTTCCTGGGGGTCATCTTTGGAAGTCATCTGATGCCCATGGGAACACCAAAGCAGCCCCTCATGATGAGATCAAGGCATCCTGCTCTCCCTTCAGATCAGAAAAAGATCCAAGGGCCTAGCATCCAGGAAAATTGGGAGGAATTAGGACGATCCTGGGAGACCAACATATCAGCAAGTAACTAAAAAGGCATGGATCATGCCTGTCAACCATAAGAACGGTGGGTGCCAAGCTCAGTCAGTGAAACAGTGCAATTGGGAGTTCAAACTCTGCTTTACCAAGAAGTACTGGGGGGGTGGGGTCGGCAAAAGTAGCCCATCAGCAATGGTGTGGCACCACAAAGAGTGCGATTAGTACACCGGCTCTGGGAGTGGGAAGGTTTAGTGTTGTGGGACCTGTGGGGGTTACCCCCCCGCACACCTTGACGAGCACAACAGTCAAAGAGGGGACAGCACGGTAATGGCACATAATCAGGGACTTAATTTTGGGGGTAGTATGAACACCGGTAGAATCAAACTGCAGTAAAAGTGGCTGTGGGGCATAACCGGCACACTTGAAAAGGCATCTGGCCAGAGTAACTATTGGTAGTGTCCGTAAACCAAACCTTAGATATAGTGCAGCAATTCTATAGACTGATCCCATGTATTCATCGCTGGAATAAAGGCAAAGGGATAAAACCCAGTGCACCCTACAAACAAACACATGATACACCTGTCACATGCCACACTACATGACTTTCATGTGTTCTTTTCTATTTCATTGCTATCTCTTATCATTCCACTATAGTTTCACTTATCAATATTACTAAGACCCCCATTTACCACAAAACATTTCATGTTATTTTGACATCTTTCCATAGTTTCACTATTTGCCATTCTTAATGTGGCCCATGCTGCCACACCACAAAGCCACTTAGCACCATACTTACATCTGTTCCTGCAGATCTCAGACATGGTTAGTAGTATGAAAACCCATCATTTAGACTCTAATAACCAGCAAATTTCTCCTCCACTATCTTGCTGTTAGTGCTCTGCATTAAGATCTCAAAGTCTAAACCTGCATTATGCTTGTAGTGAGAGTTTGTGACCTCACCTTTTCTCTTCTCTCTAGCAACAATGTTTATTAGTGACAACAATTTTACCAGCAAACTACAATTTATCAGTGACTATAAACTATGAACTTAGTAGACTTTAGTATATTTTTCCTTCTCTTTACCATTTATGGGAGCATTAGCTCCATTCTACTGGCTGTACTTACTCCCTCCTTTAGCATCTTTCCACATCACTAGCATCTTGCTTAACAGCATTAGCTCCCTAAAATCATCAGTGTTAGCATTAGCACCATTTTGCATTAGCCAGCATTAGATTACCACCACCTTTTTCCTTACTGACCATCATTGTGCATATCCATCTTGATCCCCTTCTTCTCCATATTCCAGATTTCATATTATGGCACCCCCTTTCCTTAGTGCCTCTTTCATTTTATTGGCACATCACCTACCACAGTGTTAGATTCCCCTTTCTCCATACTACTTTCCCCTCCTATTGGCTGGGAATTCTTCTGCTACCCTCACACACACACACACACACACTGCAGTCCTTTTCCCCCTTCACCTTCTCTTAGGTTTTGTGGTTAGTCTCTTTTGCCCTGCTACATGCCTAGAGTGGGTTGGACACTATCACTGTTTAGTAGTGATTTAAAGTCCAGTTGCCAAGACTGATTTTTGGACTGGAACCAGACTGGACTGGACTGAAAAAGACTAGACCTGCAGTTGCAGTCCATCCCCATGGAAAGCAGCAGTTGCATCCAATTTAATTCTTCAATGTTGCAACTGGTTGTGCAACTGGCATAGCAACTGGTTGCAGTCCAGTCTTTTGATTTTTTTGGAAACAGGCAACCAGTTGTGGTTGCAGTTGCCCAATTTTTGGTCAAAAAACTGGACCAGACCAGACTTTAAAACACTACTGTTTAGTGTCATCCATATATTGTTAGAACTGTCTTAACAAGCGCTATCTATTGCATCTAATATTGACATAATCACACCTCAATTTGTTTTCTATTGCTATCATGAAAGCAAGCAATCCAGCTAGGGCCCTCAGCACTTCTGTCTAAGAACTTGCTGGGTGTGTGTGTTTCTTTTGGGGTGGTGTGTTTCTCTTGCCTTCCCATTTCATGCATAGGAAGTTCCTGATGACATCAATGGTCAGGCTTCTTCTCTGGTGCAAATATGTAGCAATCCAGGCCACTCCATTGGAGGAAGATCTCTAGTTTCATAGACCACTTGGTAAATTTGCCTGTAGCCAAATCAAATGGGCTTCTGAGGCTGGCCAGTGGGCATGTAATTTAGCCAGGCAGTTTCATGGGTAGGCAGTGTCAGATGCCAGTAGAACAAGGAGGACAGATTCAGCATGGGCAGTAGAGATGGCAGTGGGAGTAGCAAGAGGTGTCAATCCCATAGCATGATATCACAAGAGAGGCAGACAAAGAAAAAAGGACAAGGAAATTTCTGAACAATCCATGAAAATAGGGTCAGATAATCAGCACATAAATGTGCAATTGGTCAATCAGAATTCAGGTCTTGAGGTGTGACTGGTGTGATGTTATGGGTGCACAAGAATGGTTCTGACATGTACTTCAGAGCAGCAGCAAATTCCCATAACCTGTTGGAACTCTATACTCAATACCTGAGAAGTTATCATAAGTATGAGCCTCAGTCACATATAAAAGACTATATTTGGTTTACTATACCTGATAAGTTATCATAAGTATAAGCTAATAGGTACAGTATCAGTAAAGGATTAACTATGTGTATGTAAATTATGAAACTCGCCCTCAATCATATATAAAAGACTGAGGGTATCGTATTGTATGTGCCATATATATATAATATGAAAAAGGGTCATTGTGAATAATGGATGAATTGATAGAAAGGAGTGTAAAGGGGTGGACAGCAAGACAATGCACACAATGTTGATGGTGGCACTATGGTTTCCAACAACTACAAGTATAAAAGGTGGATAAAAGACCCAATAATCCTTTTTGGCATTCTCCAGGCAGATAACTACTCAGCTAAGTGGTGGGTAAACCATCATTGCCTCACTTCACTGCAATGCCTCAGACCTAACCATAATTGAACCTCATGCAAAACCTGTGATTCAACTACATCCACCACTTTCAATAGATATACAGTGTGAATGAGCTGCAGAAATTGTGAGGACAATGTGAGGATACTAATTGTGTGATATAAGGACTGTGCACAAACAAGCAAAAAAGGTCTGAGACTGGAGGAGACCTTGCTATATAGCAAGGTGACTTGAAGTATCAAGAAAACAAATAACCAATTAACTCCTGTACAACATGCACATTCACACTATTCCCTATCAAGCGATACTTTGTCTTAGTAGAGATACCAGCAGGCCAGACGAAGACAGAATCTGTGTGAATTGGTGTAAAGTCAAAGAGTCGCAAAAGTTCAGACGGAGAAAAATATCGTAGTCTAAGAGGTCTGAGTACATTGACTGCTTCTTCTTTGTGACTTGAGGAAACTTCGAAAAATTTATTGAATGTCTCTGTGGTCTATGAATGTTGAGGAACAGTAAATATGTACATTAACTCAATCTGTGCTTACATCCAAGGTTTCATTCATCTGAAGGATAGACCCTGCACGTTCGACAAGTTGCGAGTATCCTAAATAATGGTCAGGGATGAAGGTCAACACCCCGAATGCATTGACACACCTCGAGTAAAGCAACACGTACGCTGAGATGAGGGAAGGACAATGTCAAAAAGTCGACCCCATTTCATCAGGACCCTTTCTGGGATATCATTTGAATGTGGGTCTTTCAAGTTGTCATCACAATCCAGGTACTCCTCCACCTTTCGCACTGGTATACTTGTTGGAAATAATTTGTCTGATGTCATGTCATTCTCACCTTTGCCTGGGAATTCCGATCTTGAGTCTTTCCAAGTGCAATGACCAGGTATGTGCCGCCAAACAACACCTAAAGCATCAACAGGTACATGAGGAAATGGAGAAGCAAATGATTTTGCCAGCAGATAATATCGCAGACGTGAATTGGGAATCCCAAATTGCAGGGGCGTAATCAGCAGCTCCAAGGTAGTATATCCAAGTGATCGCAGAACTGAGAGCAGAATTTGTCGTGTACTCGAGGCCTTTAAATGATAATATGTTCAGATTGGTATATATAGATATATAAGAGTAAAGACTGAAGCACCTCGAAACCAGCAACATTTTCAATCAATAAACGGGAAGGTTGATTGTTGGCCAAAGCCAAGTCAGGCAGAATGACCTGTATTAGGTGAAGAAAGGATTTTGCGCGAGGATCAGACGCGCCTTTAGCGTTGGGATTCAAGACGGTGTAGGGTTGACACGCAGGAGACAGAAGCCACAAGTCTGCATTGTAGGGAATTAGATCAGCCGCAGTGAGTGTAGCGATATCAGCCTGGTAAAGTTGTAATCAAAGCTTTCTAGGCCTTGAGTGGCGAGCAAGTGGCACCTTTTGGACAGTACTGTAAGGGAAATTGGCGCTGTAAACTTGACAGGCTGTTTGATCCCAATCGAATGCTTGCACGACAGATCCATCGACCCCACTTCGTTTGAAGGCTTGATGCAAGCCTCCTGTTTCTTCTATGAGCATCTTGAATAAAAGCATCAATGGGCTGATAGACTGACCAATACCACAGTAAAATTCCAGCACTCGGACAGGCATGTAGTTATGTTTGTTATAACAAAGGCATGTTTATGTAACACGACCGAAACTTGAACTTGGTTCTTTATCTGTTCTCAACATATTTTTTCCAATCTTTCGTTTTATCCTGCCGCTTCTCTTCACGATAATACAAGTCCATACGAATCCTCACGTGAACTTACCCCTCCAGCGACACCTATCTCCCCAGCGACACCTTGCGGAGGAACAGCGATCTTCAACTTTCCTTAATTAAACACCATTTCGCCATTTTGTTTACTCATGCTCCCAAGCCCTCATTCTTCCATGGAGAGCGATCTTAACATACCCATTGAAAGCTCAAAGTCTACTACTCAACCACTACTTCCATCTGCTCCCAGTTCTAATCAAGAGCGGCGTTCACCGGTGTTGAAAAACGCGAACGAAGGAGGCCATCGAGCAGCGGGCACCGAATCCTTTTTAGCTCTCAGGTATGTCTGGTCTCTTTCAGAGTGTTAATGAATCTTATAACTCGTAGTCCGAACCATAAACTCGAACCTAACCCTACCTTAGCGTCCTATTCCTCTCGACAGTACAACCAACTTCCGACTCCACAAAGGTGACGATCCGCGTCATCTATAGTCTTTGTAAATTTAATCATTTAATATATTTACAGTCCGAACAATTTTGCGTACTACATTCCGAACGCTCCATATACCCCAAAATCTCCTCTTAACAGGCATGTCTCTCGTCTTGCATTTCCAATGTGCAATTGACACATATCAATATTAGCTCGTCAAGTTCGCATCCACACCTTGGGTCGAATTCATCTCCCCAACGTGCCCCCCTGCAGAAAATGTGCGTCTCCACCGAAGGATATTTTGATGAGTTGTTCAATGCTCTGGATTTTACAGAATCGACGAGGTGCAGACCCCTATAATGTCTCAGCAGACTGCGACTCCGGAGTCCAGGTGAAGCCCTGCCGCGTTTGGCAATCCTTTCTATGCTGAACTTCTACCCCAGTCCGTTCGCGCGCAGCACACCCCGATACCTTGGAATTGCAACCCCAAGACAAATGTCGGTAATCATATATTTATATAAATCTGAAGGTACTACTCACATATATTTAGCCGTCCTGCCCCATCTCAAATAGACCTTTCTACTTCCAAGAGCAAGTTACGATCGTAAGACGTTCTTCTTGAAGTATGTAACAGTTTTCATTTATTATTCTCCTCGGACAGCCAAGAATCTTTATCCACACGACTGGCACCCCCGCACCGTATATCCTCGCCTGCCTCCTCTTCCTCCGACTCCCGAACCTCCCATTTATCGTCTCCTTTTATGGAAAAGCTGGCCATTGTTGACCAAGCTTCAAAATCCAAGTCTATAAATCACTCCCGGCATCAACTGGATACCTCTGAATCTCAACCAATGCAGGTTGACAGTGTTCTTTCTCTGTCTTCCACATCCATATCTAAGTACTCAGATTTCACACTGCCTTCTTTTGGTGCGAGCCCACCCGGATCACCCCCACAACCCACAGCCGGAGGAGAAATGGAACGTATCCGTCAAGCTATGCTGCAGGAACGCTTAGCGCAATACCAGGACGCGGAAAGCCGCCGGCCCGAGTATCTGAAGCGAACTAAGCGAACGCATTCAGAGACTGATTCCACACCCTTAGAGGAAGACAGAGAGATCTCTATTGGAATCACTGAAAGCCCAATGAAAGGCAGGAGGTTAAAGCTGTTTCAGGAGACATCGGAGGAGAGTTTTGAGGAGAGTCTAATGGCGGGCGGTTATGGACGTTATGTGAGCTACAAACCTCACTGTCCTCCCTTCTTTAGTTTAATGCTGTTACAGAGGACAGCAAATTGGGTTCGTCAACCACAACCAACATTACTGGCAGCTCCTGGAGCCACAGGGCCATCCAACATAGTTTCAGTCCTAGAGCAGGCCCAAGAGCCAGCCCCGCCGACCGAAAAGGAGCTTCGGAAACGAAAGAGACTTGCCGCCTTCACCGAGCGAATGACAGGTGAAGGGCTGACGAAGCTTCATCCAGTTGAACTCGAAGGTCGTGGTCGTGTTCTCTTGGATATCGCCCCTGATGGAGATGACCTTTCAATAGTTGATGGCAGTCCTTACAAGAAGAAAGGAGCCTCACGACGAAAGAAAAAGGGCGAGTCGACTGCAAAGGACAAGAAAGCGCAAGCCTTCGTAGCAGCTGCCACTGGTGACTTCCCCTTTAAACCGAACTGGCCGGACGCTGAGTTTCCATGGAGGTTAAGGACACAAGAACGAGAAGAGGAGTTGAAGGCGGAGGAGGCAGAGAAGTTGAAGGTTATTGAACGGTTTTTGGATCGTGATTCGGATGATGAGGAAGATGATGTGGTGGCTAGAGATTTCGCAGAAGTCTCGATCAAGCGAGGGCGGGGCAAAATGGTGCCGTTATACGAAAACCTAGTTGATGCGCGGAGGACAAGTCTACTCTTCCCAAGTGATCCTGCAGACGCGCGCGCGGCCCTGATGTCCAAAAAGAGTGTCCGAACACTATCATACAGGCATGAGAAGAGACGTAGGCAGCAGGAACATGATGAGAGTGATGACGAGCACCTTTGTATCTGCAACGGAAGAGATGATGGCCGGGAATTGGTTCAGTGCGATGATTGTCAGACCTGGTACCACCTCGAGTGTATCGGTATCAGGGATATATCAGAATTGGGAAGGGAGGAGGATCCATGGTTCTGTCGCCGATGCGAGGAGTCTCCAAGATTTCCCTCTCCAGAGCCGGAGCTTCTGAGCGAGCCAACATTTGTTCCCACCGATGACCAGCCTCATATCAGCCCGTCTTTTGATGCCCCGTTCTTCCAAACTTCCTCTTTGCATGACTCACCTATGGCATGGGACCCGCCCAGGATGCCCAGGACTCCAACACGAGTGCGAGATGCTGATTATGAGCCTGGAATGTCTTCTGGATCAACTTGGGTGGACTCTTCAAGGCAGCTGCCAATGACCCCTCAACATCTAGCCTCGGCTCCCAGAGTGTACACCCACAGCACGCCCGGTCCGTTTGACACCTTTGGTGATTACGATGAACCATTTGACCCGACCTCTACCCCGTCACGAGGTATAAAGTTTGGCGCTCCCTTTGCAACGCCGAAAACTAGTCTTTGGTCCTCCCGAGCTAATGGTCTCTTCCAGACCCCTTTAAAGACTAGTGGTGGACGAACTATATCAAGCAAAACCTTTGGCGGCCTGGGAGCCTTGTCATCCAGTCTTGACGACACTGGACATAGCACAGTCTCTGATCGCTCTCTTCGTGATGACGAGTCCCCCATAAGGCGTGTCAAGTCCCATGAAGGGCCTAAGGCTCGTCGTATCATGGATTCACCGTTAGCGTCACGTTCCACACTTCCCATGCCACACCATCTCCTCGAGGAATCTCCAATTATGCGGTATAATGCTGCCGAGCGGTGTCAAAATTTTGGGCATACCTGAAGGTTGATCTATACTCAGCTCTGTCAAGCTTGTTGACCTTGACTTTTTTGATTGCTAGACCGCTCAATGTTAATCACCTCTAATTTATTTTTGCGAGATATTACGCATTGTGTAAGTAATTGGGCCTTGCCAAAGGTGCCAAGTAAGTAGCTATCTTTAGTAGTTTGCTTCGGGTTTCCGTAACCAGGACCGTCCTTTGTACTTTGCAAGTTGTTGTTTTTGCTTTGTCACAATTGGTTAAGTCACGTTTTGTGACCAGGCGCGACTTGTCACGTTCGAGATTCTTGTCGTTTCAAGCCAGCGTCAGTAGGCGTCAGTCTCCTATTCTCAGGACGTTGCAAAATATTTGTTGGCCGAGAACCTAAATCAGAGGACGAGGCCTGGGGAGTTGATACCCAACATCCCTCTCCGACTTGTTGAAACACGCCTTTAGACACCTTGCAACACAGGCTTGTCAGGATCAGATCCCAAGGACTCGTACTGTAACTATCAATGGCTATCGAAAGCGATCGCTTCCGCATCGCAGTTGTTTGTTACTTTGCATCTGGCGGACCGAACTCAATCTGAAAGTTGTACTTGATAGGCATTAACTGCGCTCAGATTTAAACCTCCTGATCAGTCTTTTATGGGTAAGCCAACCCTATGCAAAATCACAGTCTTCATGACAAACTTTACGAAGCCTACACTTTGGAACTACGCTCTCACTTTCCACAAACCTCCGCAGAGCTTGTCCCCGTAGACTCTTGGCGAAGTTTGGCCTTAAAGCTAGAGCGTGATATTGCAGTGCTGAAGGAAAAGTACGAGGCCGAACAAATCAGTGCGCCCATCAACATTCCCAATCCGACTCCGTTTCATGTACTTGGTAGAAACACTCGCTTTCGAGAGTGGAGTAATGCTTGGCTCGTCTTTGCCCGCCCCAAACTCAAGTTTGGACCAGCCAGCTGCTTCAAAGAAAAAATTGAAGAAAAAGTCTGGGCCCACGATCTCTTGTTCTGAGAATACGGCGCGAAAAGAACTGCCAATTTCTCGTCCAGACTTGAAGGCTATCTTGGAAGACTTATCTTTACGAAAAGGCGATATGCCCATATCCGGGGCTCAATCTCGGCAATCCTTGTTCTCTACCCTCGACAGTCTCATGCAATTAACTGTGTTGCCTGAAGCAAGATTGGATCTGTTGTCATCTGCCACTCTACGCGCTGTAAACGCGATCGCGAAGCAAATCAACGACGTCATATCACTGCCAGTCCCTAGTGTCCCCTCCGATTCAAATACTTTCAACTGCCTAGGTCTTGTACTGCATCATGTTCTAACAGCGTCTCTACCTCAATTGGAACAAGTACTGTCCCAGACTGTTGAGCCTATAATCGCAATACTCGACAGAACGACAAGGCTAATTCTGGTTCCAATAGTGCAGGCATTTAATACTAGATCGGAGGCTTACCTTGGTTCACTGTTTCTGCCTCGCTCCATTGGCTGCACAGATAAAAACTTGGAGCCACCGGTTCCCTTGTCCACTGACATACGCGTCGATATGCTAGACCTCTTTAGGAAAACTTTCTGTTTTCTTGACGGGCACCTTCAGTCATTCACAACATTGACCAACCCATCCTTAATATCACATACCTTCCGGGCCTCTTTGATTCTAGAAACCATACGTGAGCTCGATGGAGTATTATCAGTCGCCCCTACGGTTGATATCTCTCACGATTCTCAAGGTGGCGTCGGCATAATCGGCAAACGACATCAACGAACACGAACTGACCGTGTGAGGAGGCTTGCAAAGAAAGACACTCTTTGGTATCTCTGCACTATTCTCCATGTATTGCTTTGCGAGCCGTCAAGTGCAGCCGCCTCACAGCCGGAGACAGAATCGGTCATATCCCAGGACATAGACAAGAGATATGCTGAAAAAGAAATGGCGGATGGTCTCCAGGGAGCTCGGCTATTAAGCGAGGGTATTTCTGACGCCCTCTTGAAGCTGATCACACGATGTAAACGGCCGTTGTCAAGATCACAAAAATGTGGAGTTGGGATCGTGGCAAGGCACGGGCACGTTAGATCTGGACTCACTCCGAAGTGTGTTATTGAACAAAACAGAATAGCGGGAATCCCAGGCTGGGCTGAAGGGGATATCGACAGGGATGAGAGTTGTGCTCGCATGCTCAGAGACAATGGTACTGATGCTGACATTGATGTCAGTGTCAATGCCGCCGGCCAGCACAGAAACGACAGCGGAAGTGACCAGTCTGTAGGATCCATGCTGCAGGGAGCAAAGTTAGATGATCATGGTCAGGGGAGTATGATTGACGAAGTAGGATACGGGATGCTTCTTGGCGTGTTAGAGCGTTATTGGGTCTGGAGCAGGTCTTGGGAACTCTGAAGTTAAGCTTAGGCCACAATCCTGTTGAGCATACGCAAGCTATAAATCTTTGGGCTTGCCTACTGTGGTAAGTAACAAGGTTGGAGGATTATGAAAGCGGCTTCGGGGTGTAAAACCTGGCGTGAATGCGCCACTCCTTATGGCTGAGACGCCTCGTGTAGAGTCTTGGCCCATGAAGGAAGAGTAAAATCTGTTAAGTTTATGGTCCTCATTGCGGTGAGATCGGGATGTTAAAGATGTTGGACTACACTCAAATACGAAAGAACCCCAACAGCCGAGGCCATCACGGTATATCTGTCAGTGATGCTGGGAACGGTATCTCAGTGTCTGTATTCTCACTGGTTCTGTGTCCCGCTCGCTGTCTAAACTATCTTTGGTCCATCACAATGTGATCAGCTTTATATTACTGCTAGCTGAGGATGACTTTCATGGAAATTATTTGATCCTTCGCTCTCGGGCTTCAACCGGAGGCATCAAAGGTTACAAATATTTTTAAGTACAAACGAACATTCAAATGGGCGTTAACGACAAGAGTAGTGGCATCCTAACGTCATTTCATACTGATGTCAATGTCGTAATTGCGCTATACCTGCACCCATTTCCCCTTGGGGCGGACGTCAGACCCACTCCGTATTTCTGTGCTGATGAGCCAGGAAAACGAGTATGTACGTATAGACAGTTCTCTCAGCTCTGACGTGGAAAGGTAGAAGGCCCCTTCAACATCTCAATCAACTTTCGCATCCTGTCTAACTGCGACCATCATCTCTTTTTCTGAGGATGGTGCGAAACATGGATCAATGCTAACGTTAGCAAAAGGCGGTGTGTGGCAAAGCTTTCTCCCCATGTACTTTGAACAAGCATAAATTCCAAGCAAGTACTTGATCATTTCGAAGCCTTCTATGTATTGAAACGGTCCGAAGGGTTCCTTTGAGGTCACCGTCCTCCGAATTACATTTAGTCTCCGAGTCGGATACTCGTTAAATGTCTGACTCTCACTTTTATGCTTTTCTCCGCTGCTTTCCGCAACTGTATTAGAGTAGCTATAGTGTGAACTCAGTAAGTAGCCTTTTACAAAACTTTATAGATTAACAAGAAAAAAAGATGTATTGGGGTAAATTAATCTGTGCATGCCACCACGGCCGCCGTATGCGTCTCACAACCTCACGCAACCCGATATGTTTAGAATAACATATATCCTAAACTTGATTGACGTACGTCCTTAATGCTATCGATCAACAGCAGTGCGTCACTGTGTGCCAAAGAAGCTGCAAAAAAGTGATACGCGTCCCCGCATCAATCATCTTTGTGGGTTCCAATGACCTCTCTCGCGACCTTTGTGTTTCGCACTACATAGTAGAATGACTGAATTCATGAGCGCGAAGGGCTACCATTTCGAACTCGATTATCGATCAAGACAGCGATATGCGTCACAGTCTGCTTGTCGATGTCGCGCCGTAGTTAACCTGGGCTTCGCTCTTCTACTCGCGAGAAGTCTGCCAATCAACAACATATGATGTGCGTATTTTTGAGATGGCTCTGCAGGCGAAGAAAGGCCCTGACTGATCGCCGCTGGTCTTGAAGTGGGTGGGACCCTCTTTTGTGTGCCAGAGACGGTGGACAGCGGCGGCCTAGGGTATGTAGGCGAGTTTATTGACATCCTAATCGAGGGTGCATTTTTTGAAAGGAGGAAGACCCAGAAGGAGCTTTACATAGCTGCTTTCCAGTGCAGAGAACACTTTTTCTACATACAGAATCCCACTCGGCCCTCATGATCACAGGCTAAAGCAGAGCCCCCCAAAAAAATTCTGGTCGTGTGCTGCCGACATCGGATAATGACGTCGGTGATCGAGGTAGTCACCGGGTACAATTGCAATGGGTGAACGTTGAATGTAAAGCTTGTCGCAGCACCCAACCGAGTTCACTGCGTACATACCAGAAGCGTAGGATAGAAGCGGAAGAGAGAGCGGGGCCCCGCGTTCATTAATATTTTCAGGTAGTGGTGCACAGTCACGCAGCGACGACCTGCGACGACTCGCGTATGATTATGAAGGTATTCATTTCAAGAGATCGTCGAGACGTTCCGATTGGATATCGTATAAGCAGATCCAAGTGGGAGCGGCAAGCGACGGCTAAGCACTAAGCCTCGCCAAGCTTGTGCGCATTCAGGAACGACCAACCCGACCACATTGTAACTTCGGGCTGCTGCGATTCGACCTGGCCGGCCAGCGCCGACATTGGCTACGTATCGCGCCAAATTCAATGTCCCGGCTTACGGCACACCCTTCTCTACGGTAGTAAACCTGTGATTCTCCGTTTCCATGCCCCTTTCAAGGCTTCGCATTCACAGGCAGAGAGGAATGAGCCACCATGAATGGTGAGGAATATCCGAGAACGTTCCATTTAGTGTAGCTTCGTAGGAATATATAGAACTCTCGGAACTTGGCTTGAACATATATTCTTACACAGAAAGCTGACTCGGTAGTAGATACATGGCGCGGGGCGCATACACACAGAGACACGAATTGGGGCGTGGCAAAAAACGTTAAACATGGAGCAACCGAAACTTTGGTTGCTCTGCTATACATGGACCTACAAAAGACTCTGTTACATACATACTTTGGGGGGGTTGCTTCTGTAGGGCCACGAGGCATGCTGATGTGTGATAGACGATGATCAGTGATTTCGATGGCGTGGGTTGAGTAGAAGTTCTTGTAAAGGTACTTGCATGGACGAGGAAGGGTTCCGCAAAGATCAGCGAAGACCTCGAGGTAGGTCACGGGGTGGATCTTCTTTTGTGCCTGGGTAGGCAATGGTTGAAGAGACGGTGGAGAGAGGTTTTCTTTGTATTCATTGAAGGAGGCGGCTCAAGAGGAGGAATGGTATGGATGGGAAAAAAGGTTTTTGCGGGGAAGCCAAAAAGTCTATGATTTGAATTGAGGGTTCGAGGGAATCTGCCCGAGACCCAAGACCCAAACTGCTAAATTAAGGGTTTAGTGTGTATACGGGTGCAGTAACATGGAGGGACATCGACGGAAGAAAGGACTCTGCAGGGTTGAAGGGATCATAGTTCCCCGCGACATGTGAACCGAAGAGAGGGCCGAGTGAGAATGGGGGTCAGGGCAGGCAGAGAAGACGGAGTGAGAAAGAGCTCTAGGACTGAGGATGCTGTACCGGGAGATAAGTGAAGGCGGCACGGGGGATGAATAAATCGTGAAAAAAAAGCAGGTGAAAAAACATATGAGGCGTTAGTCATAGCCATGGTGGTAATTCGCTAATTCAGGAACGGGTTGGCAAAGGAAATCAAAGGGCCACGTGTGGTGGGATATGAAGTTGGGAGGACTCGGAGGGAAGGGTCCAAGGCTCCCAAGGGTACTGGAACGCTGTTGGACAGGTAGACGTTATCGCAGAACTAGT
Source organism: Termitomyces sp. T27 (assembly GCA_017657375.1). NCBI lineage: Eukaryota > Fungi > Basidiomycota > Agaricomycetes > Agaricales > Lyophyllaceae > Termitomyces > Termitomyces sp. T27. The sequence goes on along the minus strand of JAGGAW010000119.1, from coordinate 1,932 downwards.
TGCCGCCGCGGGACGAGGATTGGACGGGTGTGTTGTGGGCTGTTTGCGGGCGCTGGCTCCATGGTCCGATGGGGCAGGCGATCGGATCTGAGATCTGGAAGGGCAGATATTCCCACACGGACATGATGCGGCAAATATAACGATCACATCCTTTGCCAGTCGCGAGCTTTGTCCATCCCCTCACAGGAAAATGTCTGTTCTCTCTGTCTCTCGTCCCCTCGCCGTCGCAATCCCCCCTGTCGTCGACGCCGCCCCCGACGCC
>JAGGAW010000118.1:7232-18248 GCA_017657375.1 Termitomyces sp. T27 | reverse complement strand
GACCTCGCTGAGGCTGTGAAGATCCTCATCAACGAAAACGAGATGGAGCCACTCCTGATGCTTGCGCGTCATCCGCAGATACCATTAGACACTCTGCAGGATCTTGGAGGGCATTACTATTGTCGTGGATTTTCTCCAATCATGAAGTCTGCGCTGCATGCGTATGTTTCGTTCAACTTGTGGGCGGCAATGGGTCTTCTGGAAGCAGGAGAGTATTTAGAACTGAGGGATTATGAGGACTTGGTCCGGGAGGTGACATGGTATAGATCGCATGCAGCGCAGCAAGTGCCACACCGCGCTTTCCTTGATGTGCTACCCAAGAACGACAAGACACGCCTGCCTGAAGTACATCGGGACTTTGCGGGGCTGAAGGAGTATCTGAGGGTTGTCTTTCGCTTGTTGTATCTGTATGATATGATGGCAAGGGAATGTGGATTAGATCCACAGTGGGAAAGGGAGATTACATGCAGTCTACCTGAAGATATGCGTCGATTTCGATGTTGACTGGAGGCCGGCAGTTGCAATGTCCATATTTCACGTGTTATGCAGTGTACACGTGTGTCAAGGTCGAATTTATTGTAGAGGATGGGCGGCATAGTATATCGAATCAAAGTTTGTTCGAATGTTACCATTTTCCAACAAATAGTCGCTCGATACAGGTCTAACAAATGCACAACCCGAAACTGTCACAATAGACTTACAAGTTGAAATCCAGATCCATCTTCACCTCTCGAACCTCTCGATCTACTCCTTTTCTTTATCTCTCACACCAAACGTTATCGTCAACCTCTTCCACCCACGCCAGGCAAGCGCAAACCCCTTCTCTCACGTCCGCAGCGGGTTAGACATATCCACTCGCTCCTGACACGCCTTGTATTCCTTCGGGTGTTTGCTTGCGCTGATGGACTCTGAAAAGAGTGGAGGAGAAGAGTAAGGAGAGTGCAAGGGCGGGTGCGAGGTCGGCAAGGGGCTCAGACAGGTGAGATATGATGGGGTAGAGTGTATGGGGAAGTTCTGATGGATGGTGGAGGGGGAGGGGATGTGCGATGGGAAGGGGGTAATGTTGAGGTTTGGCTCCGGGGGCGCCAGAAGTGGGAAAAGGGTTATTATCCACTGATTGTATTTTTTTCGTCAAGGAATTGGGTTTTTGATTGGAGAATAGGATTGACATACCCAGAAGGATTGCTCGCAGAGAAAGTTGAGGTAGCGCGAGTAGGCCCATGGACCAATGAAACCACGTTTGGCATCTGCGGGGGTAAAGTCCAACCCAGCGCCCAATCACTGTTTCTTGTAAAGTTCAACTTCGGATGTCCCCTTCCCACTTTTGACCAGCGTCCCAACGAAAACCACATCTACATTCCAACCACATACGCCTCTTAACATGTCGGACTACATCGTCGTTGCACTTGCGCTGGTAGACCTGGCGTTCGAGTTCGGCGCAGACAATCAAACAATGGGCGTTCCATCAATACAAGTATGCGTATCTGGCCAGGAGAAAATGAAGTTTTGAGTCGCGGCGATGAACAAGAGGTTGATGATTTGGAAAAGCCACGGTGGAACTTGATGGTGCGGAGAAGTCACAACTGCCCAGCGGTAGTCTTCGTTCTGTCTGCGAAATTATGATACATGATGAGAGACGTGAAACGAACAAGGTCTTGAGTCTGAAGAAATCACGTCGTGGGTAGTGTACGTGTGTCTATACATGACAAAAGATTAGGCAAAAGTTACAAGCCAGCCTCAAGATTCTGAAGTACCTGATCATCTATAAAAGATTAGCCCAAGCATCAAGACTACTCTAGGAATAAAGTCTCTGGCTGTGGCTCAACCAAGACTGTTTGGTGTGTATGGACACAGAGGGCTCTTGAGGCCATAGGGTAAATGACAGGAACACCCACAGACGATTGACTTGGTAGACGTTTGAGGTGTTGACAGATGCAACCCACAAGACTGTAACGACTGAGCAGGGTTCCACAGGCCCTCACAGGTCATGTGCACACCCTAAGTATGAAGCTTGGCAAAAAAGCTGTGAAATCAAGCGACGTTCCCACGTCATTGATATCATGACATCATGGCAAGCGAAAGGATCTGAAAAAAGACAAGTACGAGCAAGTCTCTTGAGTCCTATATAATAGTCAGTCTATTCGTATACAGAATACCGAGTACATCGAAAATAAAAGTTGGCTGGTCCATTCATCAGACACTCATCTTCATCGCGATCGTAGGGTGAGGCTCATAGCCCTCGATCACGAAATCGCTGTACACAAACTCCTCAATGTCCTCTATCCCCTCTCTCGCCCATCGCAGCTTTGGGAACGGCCTAGGTTCCCTCTTGAGTTGCTCCTCCAGTGCTTCGACGTGGTCTCTATACACGTGCGCATCGCCCAGTTGAATGATGAGCTCGTGCGCGTCCATACCAGTGACGTGTGCAATCATATGTGTGAGAAGCGCGTACGAAGCGATGTTGAATGGAATTCCAAGACCCAGATCAGCGGAACGCTGATACATGAGACATGATAGCTTTGGCTTGGCATCTGGTGTTGAAGCTGGCGGGAGGTGGACGTAGAATTGGCAGATCATATGGCATGGTGGGAGGGCCATCTGCGGGATATCTGTAGAAAGTATTCCAGACTAATCGCGACTCCTATGCGTATACCATTGATAACGTACCTTTGGGATTCCAAGCACTCAGGATGATTCTTCGATCTGTTGGATTCTCCTTGATCTTCTTGATACACTCCCTCAGTTGATCGACACCCTCGCCCGCGTAATCCTTCTCACAATCCACGTATTCAGCGCCAAAGTGCCGCCACTGGAACCCGTAAACAGGTCCCAAATCACCCTCGCGCCGATGCTGCAGCCCTCTGCTATCCAGGAACGCGCGCGAACCGTTCCCATCCCAGATTTTGACACCCTTTTTCGAAAGGAGTGTGGAATCCGTGGAGCCGTGGATAAACCAAATAAGTTCCTCGATAATGCCGCGATGGAACGTACGTTTTGTGGTGAGTAATGGGAGGGTGGAGTTGGCAAGGGAGAAGCGGAAGGATGGCGGAGCAAAGATCGAGATGGTGCCTGTTCCCGTGCGGTCTGAGCGAACGTCGCCTGTGTCGAGGACGCGTCGGATGAGTTGGAGGTATTGGTACTCATCATGCTCTGACATGGTTGATACGTTTTCGACGCGTTCTGTAAGCTTCGGGCTAATGGTCATGTTGATAAGTGAATTTACAATCGGAATTCGGGATTCGCCATTCGGGACCCCGGCCAACCGACACGTGCCACAGGAGTTGGTTTGAAAAACCCAGAGCCAAAAGGACGAAAATTCTCGAGCTCTCAGCGGCGGGAATATCGATCCAACACACAACCTTTGCCTTTAAGAAGGGAATTGTGATGTAATTTTTTGTTTCCACAGGCAAAACAAAAAAGAAAACAAGAGCTTAAACCAATGACGGGGATCGAACCTGCAACCTTCGCCTCCTAACTTTGTTTGCTGTTAGGCGTTGCGAGAGGACTCGGCTAGCATACTAGTAGGTACAAAACCATTCAAAAGATGTGCTTAAATCAACGAGTGACACCGGACGAAATGAAGCACTCATATTATGGAAGAATTACAAAAAAGAGTGTATCTTGTGCGATGACTTTAATTAATAAACCAATGATGGGGATCGAACCCACAACCTTCGCCTACCGTGCGGCGCAACGTTAACCCGTCGTGCACATAGGAAAGCGACGCTCTGCCATTGAGCCACATTGGCTTCGTTTCTTCATCACTAATCTATCTGTGTAAAGCGTTGAAACACAAAATAAACCCTCAGAATACAATCATCATTTGTATTGGGATCTCTTGTGCACCAGCCTTGTTCAAAGTTTGCTGCACCACCTCAGACAGGGAACTAGTTCTCCTTCCTGCACTTCGACTCAGCTCCTTGAAGCTTGAAGCTCGAAGTTGCCTCAGCAGCCTGATTTTATATCAATTTGCTCATGCAATCCCTTGGAACAAATGTGAGAATATATGAAATGAAAAAAGACTGACACTGTTGATTGAGCATCATGTCGAAACCAGAAAGTTGGTCAAAGAGATGTTGAGACAAGAAAGACATTCAGTCTTATCTTGAATCTCGATTTGTTTGAGGCCAGCACTTGATTTGGGCCTTGGCTTGATTTGGTGGATCTCCCTCATTTTGACCGTATCAATTTTTCACTGGGCTTCAAGTCTAGGCCGACTCATTGACTTTGCCGCCGATGACGGTGGGCTAGAAGTTGCAGCACAATGTCCACTCAATGTGCGCGTGAGAAAGCAATGCGCTACCTTGACACACCACGGCGGCTTATTTAGAAGTGATGACATGACAATCAGGATAGTTATTTCGATCTTGTGGCGCAAAAATGCAGATAGACTGATAGAATTATGCAAACAAGGCAACTCAACATTCTAACTAACAAGCACAAATGACGAGGTGCAACTCCTATGAAGATACAAGCACATGAGATAGACTGAAGAGTATATAGCCTATCAGGTTTGACATTGCCACCAGAAACATAAACAATAATAATGATGGGGGAGATGCGATGACCAGAAGCTCACTGCTCTTGGGTTATCTCAAGATCCCCACCCCATATATATTTCGGGTGAACTTCAAACTAGATGGAAGCCTCCCACAAAGGTACATGTAGTCCAAGAATGGTCCTGAAGGCTGACCCGCATTTGCGTAAGCATAAGTGCCAATGCAGGAGCTCATGGGACCGGGAACTAACCAAGGAAGGGTAGGTACATAGTAAGATAAATCCCATACTGTTTCTCGGAGGTTGTGCTTCCGAACGCTTCCCAATGATATTGTCAAAGTAGAAGGATGCCGTGACAGTATGAATGCAAGGCATGGGTAAGAAAAGTACAGAACGAGTAGAGAACAGGTATCAGTGCTTCTTTCGGTATGATGATTAGTATAACAGGTATGAAAGGAGCGTAAGTCGATCATAGGAGGCGTGGGGTATATCCATCCAGAGCAACTGATATCGAAATTTAAGAAACAGGGGCTTGCCTGCAGCCCATCTCAGCATGCACAGGAGATGGCGGGACATCCACAATACAAACTATGAAAATGAGCGACATTTCGCGTAAGAATAGCGCAGGTCTCACCAACACAGTGACAGTCGAAGAGCGTTTTGAAAAATGAAGTTGCTCATCGACTAAAACCAGAACTGAAAGAGTGTCAGCAAAGATGGATTCGATCGACATCTTTCAGTCGCCACACGAACCCCAGGATGCATGGGAATACAGACAATGAAGATGGGTGACTGGTTGGGACCAGAATCTGTAAAATCTCCGCGGGAGCGTCGGGTTGAAGATATGAGGGAGAATAACGTGTTGGAACTTGAGGTATTGCTCTCAATGACCGAAAGTGTTGATTCGCTGCTGGTTGCCACCAGAGGCGGGGTGGTAGGCGCAACACGCGATATCTTTCGAAGAAAGCTGTGAAACAAGCCTTGGAGGCGAAGGAGTATGACGTCGACTCGAACAGGCATTTCAGAAAGGTTCCTGTTGGCGTGTTACGAAGAACGACATGACAGGGCCGCAAAGAGGTAAGAGCATCGAGGTTTTATATAAGATGGCTGGTGACCATGAAGAACCAAAGACGAAGTGTGGGTGGATCCGAACTGGGCATACGATAAGCCGTTTCTTTCGATGGAGCTGCTTTCAATGAAGGACACGTGAACTATGCTAGCTAACTTCCGAGTTTCGACCAGGCAATGCAGTCAGTAAAAGAGGAAGAGGATTGATCCGTGGGAATTACGGCTGGAACCAAGGGTTGACGGGATTTCATTCATTCTGCTTGAACCCTATACCGAGTCTCCGTCTCAAGGCCTCAAACGCTGTACCAAGGTGCTGTGACTTTTGAGCGCTGAGCACTTGCGTTCCTCGCCGCCACGCTCGCAAATGATTGACAACTGTTTTGATAGATCACATCTGATCAATTTCTTAAAAGTGTGGAGAGTTGGCAGAGCTGAGCCCTTTTTTTCTCGTGGACAGACGGAGTATCGATAGGCTCCTCGGACTCTCCTGGAAACCCAAAACCTGAATAGAGTGCAGAGAGGGCCCCCTTCATTTTAGTGGACTGGCGGACTTGGAATCGACAGGCTTATCAGAGTGGCATTTGCCCTTGATTAGTGGATCATTTAAGCTCGCCTGGAAACTTGAAACCTGTGTCTGCCGCCGGCTCACCTTTGAGAGCTTCGTGTGTGTGGTATGCATTTCTATCGTATGTACTGAGATCGTGTTTTGGGTCAAGATGAACTCAGACGCGTTCCTCCGGGAATCCTCACTCATATGTGGCTGAGTCCCACTGTCTGGTGGTTTGATATCTCCATGCTGAGGCCACCGTTGCATGTCAAAATTTTTCGAAAGAATACGGCATCGACTGCCCAAACGTGGACTTCTTTGCTCCTTTTGACGCGCACGAGTAACCTTGGTTGTCTGCTCTAAGGAGTTCAAACAGGTCAAACGGAATGGTGAATGCTCTTGCCTACAATGCCCTTTGTTACACCATGGAGATTATAGCAGATACTCACAGGTCTTGATACAGCTCGGCTCTACGCTTCTTCGTGGTATCGGTGCGCATCTGAAGGCCTTTATCGGGCTTGTCGAAGACTCAAGTCTGACTAGCGTACTGCACCTAACGACGATCAGTCATTTCATATACAATTATAGAGGTTGGGACGGTGATAACAGTTAAGGACCAGCTTCAGGGATGATTGAGGAAAATGCTGGGAAACCTTGAGGAAAACTAAAAACACAGTCAGTGAGTGATACAGGTCCTTCATTAGCTTCTCCTGACGCGTTCATAGAGGCTGTGTCTTCTGACCACTTGTCGACCTGAGAGAAGTGTCGTATGTAAGTCCTCTTGACCCCTTCCACGTTAACCTCCTCGGACGCCTCGGCGAGCGACATTCGATTATTTGGTTCTGTCATATCCAGTGAAACATATCATAGCATGTACAAATGCACTTCAAGTTCTTGCACTGCCACGGTATGTCTCGACACAGCCCTGGTGTGAGCCTGGTGTGAGCTCAATGTTCCAAAGCACGGCTATGCGGCGACTTGAATCTTCTCACCCCTTGCTCCATCTGAATATCTGTGATAATCAATTCCCCCAAGATCAGCGTTCAATCCTCAAACACGATTTTCTTTTCTTAACGCTGAACTCCGGCTGAAGCGCCGGCTGAACTACAGTCTCATGCTCCCTCCAGGCTGCCGTGCGCATATCAAGTTGCAATCACATGAAACGACACCCCACCAACAGGGCTCCTCAGATCTACTTTGTTCTAGTGCTGCGCACAATCTTGTCATAATCCATAACATATAAGGATCTCAAGTCCCTCTTATCAGAAGTTGCTCAAAATGATTCTGCTTAGATTATTGTAAGGTCGATCTCCACGGGATTGTTTATTCCCCCTTTGTCTCCGGGTCTCTCGTGGTGAGCTTCAAAGTTTACACCTTCCTTACTTCCTTTCAATCATTCCGAAAATACCTGTTGATTTCCTTTTTCCCTTTTTTCCAGGAAGTATAATGATGATCAAATGAATGTAATGATATATCATGGCGTTGGATATGTTACTCACAGTGATATATAGTTTTCTAAACACAACGAAGGCATCCTTCCGGGGTTTCTGCTGGACAACTATCACGTCTTTCCTTCTGTTGTGATAATGAATCCTCACGATTATGATTGTGCTTCTTGTACAACCTGCATCTTATGATCCAAGAAAAAGAATAATTATCAAACTCCGGCTGACAGTTTCTCTTCTCTGCAACTATCAAATTGTTCGGACCAGATTCAATTTTTACCTCCTCGACCATGTGTTTGTGAACAATGATGATTGGTCAGTTTGCGGAAGGCCGGACATAGCGATCGGTAAAGTACTCTAGCCTAGTGGAGAACGCGTAACCTGTGAATGCCTATGTCCTCAGTGTTGTTCAGGAACCGTTTAAAGATGGCCTTTCTACAATCAAGACTTCTAGCCTCGATTCGATACCTGACTTGTTCTAGAATGCTAAAAAAAAAGCTAAACTCTCAGGCAGGGACTTGGCGCCGAACTTGAAGTCTTCTGACCTGGCCTGATATAGGAATGTAATTAGCATATACTTAGAAACCATCAGAGCCCAAGACCATGGAATTATGCATCCAACGACTCGGACGCGAGCCCCTTTCTGTCTCGACACAAATTACCAAACTACTCGTGATGTTACGACAAAAATATTTGTTAGTAATAGTTCACTGACATGATGGATCGGGGAAAGAACAACTACTGCGTATATTCCGTTTGATTTACTCTGTCTCATAATTATAATGATATTCGACAAACTTGAAGCAACGAGATAAGGGGTTGACACAAATACCACTTACCAGATCTAAGCCTATCATGATAGTCTCGCCTAGTCTCTCCTATCGATCTGACAGTTGTAATTTCATGCCCCTTGATTCATTGAGAGTTCCTTGACCGGAGGGTGCAAAGCTTAAGGAAGTCTTTCTTTGCGAGACTAGGTTGTGTCAAGTGAGAGCCTGCGGACCACAGACATCGGGACTTTTTCTTTCTCTCGTGATACAACCATTGACAATTGAAGTCCGGGTCATATATGAAAACGAAACGCGCCCGTCCGGTTACTTATACTAAAGGCTAGTAGGGATAACGGTCCAAAGAAGCCTCGCCATAGACGGACAGGAAGAACTTTGAAAAGCGCTCTGAGACGTTAGACAATGAGATCACCTGTTGCTAGTGCCGTAAATATCAAAGGTCGATGGTCAGACTCAGCTCTTCACACGTTCACGTCCTTTTCAGGAGAAACTCGATATATGAGAGTAAGAAAGGACTCAGAGGTCGATTGTGGCGCGAGGAATAGTGTCGCTATCTCGAGAAGGAGGGTATGAGGCTCCTCAGAACCTCACCAGCACACAAGGAAGCAGTGAATACTTGTTCCTTGTGCTTTCCTTTTCTGGTTTTTGATCATAAGATCACCGCTGGCTCCAGCCAGCTTCGCGATAAGCGCCACGGTTCACGTCACGACAGAGGCCGGATGATGCCGCTAGATTTTATTGATCGCTTTTACGACAATATGTGTTAGTCGAAGCCAATACGTTCATTATGACTCGAGGTCTAGGCCTACTTATCGTAATTGATGCTGCACAATGAGTCGTCGGTATCTACACAATTATCAGTGGAATATGTGTAACTTCGGAGAAACTGAAAGCGCCGTACGGAGCTTGAGGTGGGGGGCCTGTTGAAAGAAGCGCTCTCTCCGGAGAGCATCAAAAGCAGGGACCAACTTCCATGGTTGTGGCGAAAGAATGGGACCCGTACAATGGCGCCAGGCGCACTCGTGTGCCTGTGTGGAGCTCGACTCGGAGAAGCCTGAGCGTACACAAAGTGTCGGCCGGCACATGTAGTCTCTGGGAACAGACAGGAACAGACAGATGACAGTCGATATGGTTTGTAACAATAGGACTCTGTCAAAGTGGGCCGTACAAAATCTCCTAGAAGCACTGAATGTGTACTTACCGTCTTATGTGAGGCGACAGAACCTTAAGCGTAGTATATATGTCGGAAATCACACGTGCCGCCGTCGTGGTGCGCGGTTCCGCCGGAAGCACACCCCGTCGACTAAGCTCAGGCTTAAGCTACCATCGGTTATTACTCGAACGCCAGGATCTGAGGACGAAAAAGATGCACATCGCGCTTGTTCGGTCCGGGTGGGCGAGTGGTCGTCATGCCAGTGCCAGTGGCCTGGTTAGTCTGATCTTCGAGTCAGCTGTCTCATACTGCATACTTATCAGGCTATCATGATCCAAAGGAAAGAACAACGCGGCCTATATGGAACATTTTGGGGACTTGCGACTGAGTCCATAGGCTTGATGATGGGTCTCCCGATCCGCAGTGGCAACTCCGAGCGACCGACGGCCCTTTCGCCAGCGAATATGACTCGGCCCCGATCTGCCAAGTTGTCTATAGGCAAACGACAACCTAAGTTCGTTACGGTCAGTGATCGCGATTCCAGGATCACGGCAGGATCATGGGATCTTTGGGTCTTGAAAATGACCAAAAAAAAGTACCAATGGAAACGGTCACGGTGATGATGGGTCTCCGGATCCGCTAGCAACGACGACGACGACGATTCGTTGGGAGTTTGTCGCCAGTGATTATCACTGGCGCGGAACCACGCCCGCATCTTCGAGTTCGGGACTTGGGAGTGTGTATAAAAAGCAGCGGCTCGGCTAGATCACTCGCAGCCTATTTGCGGGTGAGCAAGACAAGGGGTGCCGCATGGAGAAAGCGCGCGTAGCGAGCGGTGGCAAGAGGCTCGAGTCTCAGGCCCGAGTGCCGATAATACTAGTAGTAGCCTCTTCCCGGGGTAACTTAGAGTTGGTCGACAATGAATGAATTCATTTGCGGCTCGGGCGGGAGGTCAGGGTCAGGGCTGGGAAGGGAGGGAGTGGGGACTCGCGCGATCGGGGTTAGTATGTACTAGGCGACATGGTAACAGCCTGATTGCTGCGTCGTTACGGGTACTTTGTATATAGTACGCTGATAATTGATATTTTAATTGATTCGTGATACCTGGTACTTCGATAGTTGATATGTGGTAGATGTGGATTGTCGTGTAAGCGACTGATGCCCGAGATGGGAGACGGATGTGTACTTATACGGATGGTCGGTAGCGCCACAGAGGTGGGTTCGAGCTCTGAGCCACTACCCCGGTTGGGAGTGAATACATAAAGAGATATGGAGCGCGCGGGGGCGTAAGTGCTACGTACGTGTGCTGGCTGGCTGGTTCACTAGGACGTCAGCTGTCCGTCCCACCTAGTGCTTCTTACGATGCACGAAACCACGCAGACACCAATGCGGATAGATACATATGCATATACGCACAAGATCTTACAATGTACTGTACACATGCGCACTTAAACGACGACCGAGTCACCAAGTCGACATCTCGCCTTCTAACAACACCCAGCGGTGATCCGAGTCGGG
>JAGGAW010000117.1:0-18336 GCA_017657375.1 Termitomyces sp. T27 | reverse complement strand
AGGAGCAGTCGGAAGACGTGAGGTTTGTATAAAAAGGTTACAAATTTGAAGGGGATAGCCTAGCTGGGAATCGAACCCAGGAATTGGATCCTTGACAGGACACCAATGAGACACAGGACTCTGGTGCGGTATCGCATAAACCACCAGGCTACAAGTCATTAGAGTGAGAATAAACGAGGTATTGACATGAGGGTATCAGGTCCTCGACTCATCGTGAAAACTGGAAGAAGCGCCGAGCATTACCAGTCCAATCAATTGACTGTATAAAAAGGTTACAAATTTGAAGGCGATAGCCTAGCTGGGAATCGAACCCAGGAATTGGATGCTTGATAGGACACCAATGAGACACAGGACTCTGGTGCGGTATCGCACCAATGGCAGATCCATACGCGTGTGATGCTGGGCTTATACTGGGAATACCAGGCTCTTCGGGAGGGCTAGTTTAGCCAGTCCCACGCCTGGTTAGTGTATTCTCGCATAAACCACCAGGCTAGCTACAAGTCGTTAAGGTAATACCGAATGAGGTATTGACACCTCGAGGGTATCAGGTCTTTGACTCATCATTCAAACTGGAGAGAGCAAGAGCAAAACAACGTGAGGTCGGTGTTTGTGGCGTAAATCAAACTCAAAATCGGATGCAACTTTTTTATGCCAAACAAGATAAGAAAAATATGGAAAAAGGTGGCAGAAGAGACTTCATGGGCCTGACCGGGAATTGAACCCGGGACCTCCTCGATAGCTAGATCACGCGCCAACAACCCTAACAAGGAATCATACTACTAGACCATCAGGCCGTTGGATTATTATTTTCGACAGATCGTCATGTTTCGCTACATTGGAACGACGCGATGGGAAGTACCCGTGCACGTACACACCATTAGAACCAGTCAAGACCTAGTTGCTTTCGGAAGGAAGAGGATCAAGCAGGATCTGGACCATGAGATTTGAATGCATCCGCAACTCTGTGTCTGTGGCGCAAAGAATGAATCTGCGGATGTGTCATGTCACATAAGCACATGCGGTACTTACTTGGTAAATTTGATTCAGGTGTGTTCGTATGAAGTAGTATAAGTACGCTGGGATGATGAACTGATTCCAACTAAAAGTAATTATTTCATGAATCGAGGGACTTAGGAATTTGGTTGGGGATTGAACCCAGATCTGCCAGATCTGTGGAGCATGAATTGGGAGGCCTGACAGGGTGATTATGGTGCATGGCTTCTACACCACCAGGCCATCCCAAGTCTAATTCACAAAGCTTGCATCTTGCATACTACTGGAACATAGAACACCATGAGAATGAATGGATGAAGAGTTGTGAGGTGTGCATTCAAGTTGTTTATTCATGTTAAAAGCTCAGTTTTCATGAGACCAATGGGGATCTAAGTCGTGACGATCATGTGGGTCGTGAGCCTAGAGGAGGTGTAAGTGGAACAAGTGTTCCCTTAGGGAACTTCCACGACATTCACCTCCCTCTAGGTGAGCTTTCACACTAATGAGAGGGAACTTCCTCTGACAGGCACCAAAAATCTAGATTGGTGCAATGTAGATACATTTCATAGCTACAATTAGACTGCGTCATTGTGCAAGCCTCATCATACCGAGCCCCTATTCGACTGGATGAGCCAATCTTATGGAGGAACGCCTACTCAGCCCTCAGGGTCATCTCTGCCTAGTGGATCAAATAGTAACACCACCTCAGGATCCAGCTCAGGAGGGAGAATTGGAGGAGAGTTGGGACACAAACCTGCATTTATGGCCCCTATTACTCTGTCTGGGACCAAACACCTCATCGTCCATAAACTCGAAGAGATCATCAAGGAGTTCCGAAAGGGGAAGAAGTCGAAGCCAGTTGCTCTCACCCAAATCGTCATTGCAGCCAGTTCCTCTTCTGTCCTGGGAGATGCACAACAGGACACGATCAATAACTACTTTGCCCTCATCAATGACATTGAGAAAAAGACCGTCAAACGCTGATGCCATGCCCAGAGACGTGAAGTGGCAAAAGCTCTCGGCAAAACTGATTGCAGTGCTGCAATCTCTCCTGGAGGTGGCAGAGACGGACCTGGAGGAGATGAGCTCAGACAAGAACTGGGAGATGGAAACAGAAGTGACCTCAAAGATATCCAGGAATGAGAAGACAATTGAGAAGTAGAAGGTCTGACAAACACTGGCAATGCAGATCTCTATCCCCCCGCTCCATTAACCGGGCCACAGACGAGCTCATGCACTCCATCCAAAGCAAATCCCTCAAACAACCTGCATGCAGTGACTCAAGCGAGTCCTCCGAGTCTTCTACTGAGGATGAAGGGCTGAGTACCAAAAAATGAAAGGTCGATGATCGAAAGATGCTGTGGTAAGAACAAGAAAAACTTGCTCGAGAGATTGGAGACCCCTGACAAGCCAACAACCAGAAGCTCCTGCAATGCTACATGCACAACATCAACAAAATCAAGAGAAAAATACTCACCTCCCACACTGCACCTGCTGACTTCCCCAGCTCTCAATGGGACCAAGTCTTACAAGGGGAAGAGGTGTGCTTCGACACGGTCTACAGCTCCATCGGCCATCTGGGAGCTCCTAGGGAGAATAGAGGGCATCTCAGACATTGTGAACTCATCCTTGGCTACAGCACTCTGCTACGAAAGGTTGAAACTAGCAGACAATGGCTCGTCGCTGCTGGGATCTATGCCAAAGCCCTCAAGTTCGCTTTCCCTGACAGAGAGGAGGAATTCCAATCTTACATTAACCACATCCTCGGCTTGTTCACTGCTAAACATGAGTCTGCTCATGGGAAAGTCATTGCCTATGACAAGGCAGTCAGGGCAAGAGTCAGAGGCGGTACAAGGCTGCTTCTCACAGACAGACATGAATTTGTCGATATCTGGGACTCCACCCTCAACGTTGATGGGATCTATTACAGAAGCAAAAAAGCTTCCGTGGGATCAAGCAAAGCTGGTGGCAGTGCAAAGGGCAAACATGACTCCCAAGCCATATGTAAACGTTGGAACTCTGCAAAGGGATGCCCTTTCGACACCGCCATGTGTTATTACCAACATATCTGCAAAAGCTGTGCAGGACCCCACCCAAAGCATGAATGCATGGAAACTAACAAAAATTGAAGCCCAGCAAAACAGCCATCCAAAATATCTACACTACAACTACTACAATAACTATGAGTTGTACTTCTCCAAGACTACTTCTGTGTGGTCTGAAACCGCAAAACTGTTACCAGAACCACCCCCCGCCGAGCTAACAAATCCCAGGTCCCTTGCAATGCTTACAAGCCATCCATACCTCTTCAAAATCGTGACCCTGATCAAAGTCGACGTCTTCAAAAAGCTACTCATCAACCACCTGAACCAACCCTTTGTTGCCTCTGTCTGCTGTAGCCTATGAGAGGGTTTTTGGCTGTTTGCCGACACCCACCCTGAATCTTACCCCTCCATATGTGACATGTCCCTTGGTATGGGAAAACACTGCAGAGGCAAATTTTCTTCAAGCGCAGTGAGATGTGGAAATAGAGAAGGGATGATTCTCACCCTCCTTCAGCAAATTCTTGTTCGACTCGATGACGAGCTCCCCTGTCTATGCTGTCCCAAAACCTTGGTCATCTGATCTTAGGCTGGTGATGGACCTCTTCGCAGGAAAATACTCACTCAACTCCATGGTGGCTTACTCTGACATTGCAGGCATGCCTCTCGACAACATGCATCACTTGGGCAAACTTCTGCTGCACATACATGAAGGCTCTGACCGTCACTTGACATTGTGGAAATCTGATGTTGCTGAAGCATACTGCTTGATACCGATGCACAAGCACTGGCAACTGAAGCAGATTGTGACCATTGATGGTGAGCAACACATCAACAGATGCAACTGTTTTGGAGGATGTGCCTCCCTAAACTGCTGGGGCACAGTGAATAGCTTGATCACCTGGATTGCAGAACACAATAAGGTGTCTATTTTCCCCTGGTGTTCAACAACGACTCTTATAGAGTCGGAAATGAGGGAGACACTATCCTGTATGCCCCATATAACTTAGTGGTTCCATGCAATCAGTACAAGTTACTCTCACTGTGGGATGAGCTTGGGATTCCCCACAAACAGAAGAAACAACTGTCGGGGTCCCTGTTGACCATTATTGGCATTCTCGTGGACCCCAATGAAATGACAATGACCCTTCCTGAAGACGTAAAAGCTGAGCTCATGGCTGAGATGAGGAAATTTGCAGAGTCTCCCTGTGGTAAGTCGAAATATTTCACGAGGAGAGCTTGGCAACACTTGGCTGGTTGGGTCAACTGGGGACTGAATGTTTTTCCTCTGGTGGCCCCTTCCCTCTCGAACGTGTACTCCAAAATCAATGCAGTTGGTGACTTCCCTCACACGCGCATCTGGTCGAACAATGCCATCAAGTCTGACCTCCTGTGGGGCGCGGACCACATCGAGAAGGCCTCAGGGATCAGACTCCTAGACTCCATTGCCTGGGACAAGGTTGATGCCGACGCCATCATCAAGACTGATGCATGCCTGATGGGTTTGGCGTTCTGGTACCCTCTACTCAGATGGGCCTCCTTTTGGCGAACCCCACCCAGCACACCACAACACTTAATCTTCTATCTTGAAGCACTTGCCATGACGTGTGCTTTTGCTGCCACCACCCACGAAGCCAGGTACCCGATGAAAATCATGATCTTCATGGACAACATGAATACAGTAAAGTAAATATGTTCAACTCCATGCACGCTTTGCCCTTGTACAACCCCCTTCTATGCTTCGTAGTTGACATAATGATTGTGGGTGACCACAAGCTCAAGATTCGTCACATCCTGGGCAACCAAAATCAGGTTGCCAACCTTGTCTCCTGGGGAGATTTTGACAAAGCCTCCTGCCTATTCCCCTTGCTGAATATTGAGCCGTTTCAACCCCCTCAAGAGTTGCTGGAGGCTGTCAAGTTATGATCACATCCCCTGTTAAATCCAGGCAACCCTCAAGGGAGGCCTAGTCTAGGGAATGACTCATTAGAGAATGGTTGTTAGCCCTGGGAAACTGTATCGGAGATGGCACTTACCTCTTGTATGGCTCAGCACTTAATTCATATTTAAACTTTGTCCATCTCCATGCCATGGAGACTAGGCCAACCCAGGACTCACTTTCTTTCTTTATCGTATATATGAGCCACCACATCAAACCTAGATCCATCCAAACATATCTTTCCAGTATCTGCAATCAGCTCAAACCCTATTTCCCTAATGTACGTGAAGTTCAGAATTTGACCCTTGTAAAAAACACCCTCAAGGGCTGCATGAAACTACATTCAAACAACACCAAATGAAAACTCCCATTGACACATGAAGATTTATCGCACATGGTTGACTTCTACAAGGATTCAAACAATCACAATGATCGTTTGTTCAAGCTGCTGACAGGGTTTTATGGTCTCTTTAGACTGGGAGAGTTAACTCAACCCAAAGATCCACACCTTCGAGACGACAGAAAGACGATGAAAGTGCTCACCATCCAAATTCACGATGACAGGTACAAATTAACCCTACCTTACCACAAAGCAGACTCCTTCTTCGAAGGGAACCACGTAGTCATTAAAAGGACGAACCACAAAACAGACCCCCACCATCAGATGCTTGCTTACCTCAAAATTTGCTCTGCCAGATTTCCTTTGAGGCATGAACTTTGGCTAATGGTGGACAGAACTCACCCCATGCATGGATCTTTTATAACTCGCTTGCAAACATTCTTCCCTGCATCTATTGCCGGCCAATCCTTGAGGGCAGGAGATGCCACCTTCTTAGCAGAGGCTGGGGTGGCCCCTCACCTTCTGCAGGCCGCTGGCAGGTGGTCGTCCAGAGCATTTCAAAGATACATCAGAAAAAACCCGATTTTGCTCCACACATTTGCCCTCTGATAGAACACCGACAACATTGAGTACTAGACCTTTCCCTTCTACACACCTGTACATGCTGTGTCTTCTGACCTATTTCCCTTGGTTTCCCTACTGTTGGACCTTTTTCCCTTTGGACCTTTCTTTCTTACAGTGGACTGTTCCCCTTCCTTGAATTCAAATCTCTTTGCTACTTTACTTTGTTCCTAGTCATGGACTCATGGACACATACATGAGCCCCTTTCTCCTACTTAGACACTTTCCCTTTCACCACTATGCTTTAAATCATACCTCAAATTTTATAGGGTTTAGCTGCAAATGTTGGCGAAATACACTTGCCAGACATGGGACAGGCTAAAGCTGGCCCTCCCAAAGAGCCTGGTTTCCGCTATACTCCCAGTGCCCATGCATATGGATCAACCCATTGGTTGTGTTAAAAGCTCAGTTTTCACAAGACCAATGGGGATCTAAGTTGCAATGATCACATGGGTCGCGAGCCTAGAGGAGGTGTAAATAGAACAAGTGTTCCCTTAGGGAACTTCCACGACATTCACCTCCCTCTAGGTGAGCTTTCGCACTAATGTGAGGGAACTTCCTCTGACAGGCACTGAAAATCTAGATTGGCGCGACATAGATACATTTCGTAGCTACCCACCCTCCTCTCCCTGTATATAACTTAAGCCACAAATATTGGCAAAATACACTTGCCAGGCATGGGACAGGCTAAAGCTGGCCCTCCTGAAGAGCCTAGTTTCTGCTATACTCCCAGTGCCCATGTGTATGGATCAACCCATTGGCATGAAACAAAAAGAAAAATGAATGAAGTGATGTGTAAAAAAATTCATATACACAGACTCCACATGGGCCTGACCGGGAATTGAACCTGGGACCTCCTCGATATGACAATGGCAAGTCAATACATGCCTACCCTAACAAGGAATCATACTACTAGACCATCAGGCCACAATATGGCAACATTGAATGTGGAACAACACCATGATGCAAAGTCTACCATTTACAAGAGCCAGCTGATCAAGCAGGATCTGTGTCATCAGATTTGAATGTATTCATGACTCTGTGTCTGTGGCGCAAAGAATGAATCTGGATGTTTCATTTTACATAAGCATTTGTATTATTTGCAAATTCTCAGTGTCACTTACTGCTCAGCTTGCTGACCAGTGAGATGACTAGTAGCTACAACAAAAATGGCAGTGGAACCCCAAAGTCTGTGGCCTGGTTGGGCATTGAACCAGATCTGTGTAACATGAATTGAGAGGCCTGACAAGTTACCAATCATGGTGCATGCTTCTACACTACTGAGCCATTACATTTCTAGCTTTAGATGAAGATGACATTCCATTTTGAAGGTGGTGCTTAGATCACCATGAAAATGAATGAAGGAGTGATAGAACTCAGTTTTTTCAATGAGCTGATTTGAGAAAGACATAAAAAGATTGACAATGTGAAATGGTATGGGCCTGACCAAGAATTGAACCTGGGACCTCCTCAAAACAATGGGTGGGGAAAAACCCTAACAAGGAATCATACTACTAGACCATCAGGCCATGGCAATAAAGCATTGAATATGGAACAACACACCATGATGCAAAGTCTACCATTTATATAGAGCCAGCCAAAAAGGATCCAAGCAGGATCTGTGTTATCATATTTGAACTCTGTGTATGTGGCGCAAAGAATGAATCTGTGGGTGTTTCATTTTACATAAACTTTTGCATTATTTACAAATTCTCAGTGTCACACTTACTAGTCAGCATGAATGGCTAGTAGTTACAACAATGGTAGTGGAATCTCCAAGTCAGTGAGGGCCTGGTTGGAATTGAACCAGATCTTTGTAACATGAATTGAGATGCCTGACAAGTTACCAATCATGGTGCATGCTTTTACACTAGATGAAGATGTCATTCCATTTTGTAGGTGTTACTTAGATCACCATGGAAATGAATGAAGGAGTGATAGAACCCAGTTTTTTTTAATGAGCTGATGTGGGAAAGACATAAAAAGATTGACAATGTGAAATGGTATGGGCCTGACCGGGAATTGAACCCGGGACCTCCTCGATGAAGACCGTGCAATATGCAACACCCTAACAAGGAATCATACTACTAGACCATCAGGCCATAGTAATCCTGCTCTCAATGAACGTTATGGTTTTCTCTGGTGGGGAATGCAATATGTTGGAGAGCTTGAGATGAAGCACGGACATCACCTGTTTCATTCTGTGTGAGCATACACAGAAGTGCAGTATGATATGGATTATTCAGAGCCCAGAAACCTTCCAGACCACCAGGCTGTTAAGATTCTAGTTTACATTGACCCATAATATATAATCTTCAGAGTTAGGAAGGTGAACAACAAAAAAAGACAAGATAATCGTAAGGCAAGTTATTTGTCACAGAGCAGATGCAAGAAAATCGTTCCGTACATGTTTTAAAGGGCCTGACCGGGAATTGAACCCGGGACCTCCTCGAAGGATGGATGGATGGACCAAGCAGCCAACCCTAACAAGGAATCATACTACTAGACCATCAGGCCGTGTTTTCCCGTTCAAGGCCATCCATCAGGACGACTTTTGGTAAAGCGCAATGTGGAAGCGCGAGCCGTTCGCCATGACGATGTCGCAAGTGACTCGGTACTCATTGTCTACAATGTATATTCACCGCGAGGCCACTGCACGCATGACTATAAGCACTACAATGAGTATCCAAGAATCGCGGAAGTGAAGCCTATTCTTGTCTAGGGAACAAGGGCTTCTTGAAGGGTGTCAAGAAATGAAGGCAGGAGACATTGTACCTGGGCGGGAGACAAGGAGGAGGCTGAGCAACGGTGACGTGAAGTGTCAGGCGGGCACATGGCCAGCCTGGGTGCAATAGACGTGCGAAGAATGGGGAGACAGTGGGACAATGACATCGGGGGTGTGTAAACAGCGCCCAACATGGCCCCTGTTTGGTCTATTGTTCGTAGCTTGGCTTTTGTTCATGCGGACGATTATAAGATGAGGGGCAGGGCTGATCCACCTCAGAGCTAGTCTCTTGCTTGCGATACCATCTTCCTTCCTTTCTTTCTTTCTTTCTTTCTTGCATGGTACGTTTCACATCCGCGCCCGCTGCTTTGTTCGCTTCTAATAGACACCCAGTCGGCGATTGCCATGCCTCCTTCCTACTCTTTCCTCTCCAAGCCACCCCCGCCTCCCCAGAAAAAGCGCCCCCTCTGCCCGCCTCCACCAGCGCCGACCACTGCCACCCGCAAGCGCTCGTCCACATTCAGCGCCATCGCCGCCTGGGCCGCGCACGTCCAGCCGGGCTCCCCAAGCACGCCATCGACCCGCCGCCCATCCGCGTCGTTCCTCGTCGTCGACACGCCCTCGCCCGCCCCCAAGGACTGTGCAATCGACCTCACGGGTCTCGGCTACACCTCTGTCTTTGTCCACCTCCCCCACACACCCAGCACCCCCCCCATGCCATCCAAACCCGCCCCCGCCCCTGCTCCCCCGACGCGCACACTCGGCGGACCCCTCAAACGCTTCCGCTCCCTCTCCATCCTCCGCCCGCGCAGCAACGCCCCTTCCACTCCGACCCCAGCCCTCCCGCCCCCCTCGCCCTCCCCCCAGCTCGACTCCCCAAAAATTACCGCAGCCTCCATCGCCATACGCAAAAAGGCCGTGTACGCCTACGCCAAATCCAAGCCCGCCGCACCAAACCCCAAACCCAAACAAAAACCCGCGCTCCCGCCGTCCCTCGCGTCTGAGCTCGCGCTCATGCAGTTCGCCGACGGCGGCAGCACAGAGGACAACATCAAGCGCCTCATGGCCGCCCACGCGCGCACCGCCGCCCCCCTCGACGCCGCGGCCGCGCCCGTGGCAGACGTGTACCGCGATGGCAAGGGCGGCGTGTGGTGGGACCGCGAGGAGGAGATGGAGTACGTGCATCTGCTTTCCGGCCACTCCCCAGGTCAGGAGAGGGAGAAGGAGAAGGAGAAGTGGGTCTCGTTCGGCGGCGAGGTGCGCGAGGGCAACGACGAGGATGACGAGGATGACGAGGGCGAGAGGGCACTCAGTTTGCAGACGGACGCGGGAAGACGGGGGAGCGCGACGTCGATTGGGTCGGTAGCGCTGGATATGTGTAATATCGTCAAGCCCGCCGAGGACGACGCGCACGCGCTGCCGCTGCCGCTGCCGCGCCCCGAGCCGATCCTGACGGTCCCCTCGCGCCCGCGCCGCCACCTCCGTGCGGCGCCGAACTTTTTCATGCTCGATCTCGATGCGTTCGTCGTGCCCCGTACACCGTCCTCTCCCGTCGACGCCCACGCCGCCGATCCGCCACAGACACCCACACCTACACCCACGCCCACATCCACATCCACACCCATGAAGAGGAGACGAGGCCCCGCGCGCCGTAGACCTGCGCCGCTGAATATCGTCGCGCATGTTCCGGTGCGGGGTGTGTCGCCTGTGCATGAGGAGGATGAGGACGGGAGGGACTTTTTGGAGGCATCGTTTAAGCCGCAGCCGCAGCCGCAGCCGCAGCCTAAGCCGAAGGAGGTGGAGGTGCAGGTGCAGGTGTATCGGGTTCCTACGGATGTGAGCGTGAATGCGGCAAAGTCGTCGTTGAAAAAGAAGACGTCGAGGAATCTGTTGAGTCTTTTTGGGAGGAAGTGAGCGAGGCGACGACGATGCACGACGAAGACGTGGAATTGTAATCGAAATCAAAATCAAAATCGTACTGGGAGCTGGCGTCCCTCAAACTCAAAAACCCGCAAACTCAGACCGAATTGTGCGCTGCGCATCGCTTTGCTTTATTGTATCATTTTCGAACTCTGGCACCCTGTATCGACCGCCGTTGCTCAGTGTAGCGTATCCCTCTACCCTCATCTTTTCTCGTTGAATGGTAATCTACTGAATACTGCATATGTTTAATTCCCTAATTCCCTAATTACACTTCTATACATTCATGCACCTTTGTATTTGTAGTTGAGATGTGATGTATCTACTACCTGACCTGACCTAACCTGGTTTACTTTCAATGTATCGTCCGGATCGGTTCCATTGTGCTTTCTTTGTCTTGCTTTCTCCCTTGCTTTCATCCTTTCAAAAAAAGTGTTCTCGTTGTGCGTGCGCACGCGTGGTAGGGCTGAGAGGGTGGAATGGTTGTCGACCGGCCTGATGGTCTAGTAGTATGATTCCTTGTTAGGGTTGTGGATCATATCTGCCATTTCGAGGAGGTCCCGGGTTCAATTCCCGGTCAGGCCCATACATGTATTCGACAAATCGAGCGTTTTTATTTGCATCAGACCGTTCAACTTTTCACAAGACCAATGACTGGGCTCACGTAGAAGGTGTACCGAAGGCTGATAGCTCCTAGTCGGAGCAATGGTATGTAACTCAGGATTTGAATGCACGGCTAGACTTGACTTATGATGCATGTATGTATGTATGTATGGTTTAGGATACATGATGGGTGTTGGTTTAAAGTTAAGGTTTTTCCTTTTTTGTTGGTTTGCGCCACGGCACGATGGAAGCCTGAGCCTGTTCACATGACAGACTGATCATTGGCAGGTTGGGTCAGATTCTATTCTTGACATCTTCCCATTTCCAAGCGGAACATTGTGTGTGGATGGCCTCTTTGTTATGGCATTGGTGGCAAGTGTAAGCACCGGCCTGATGGTCTAGTAGTATGATTCCTTGTTAGGGTATTACACCATTCAGCATTTCGAGGAGGTCCCGGGTTCAATTCCCGGTCAGGCCCTAGGACTACTATCACTTCACTGAACTTTTTTGTTTCTTGCCTCTCCCAAATTCCCTTTCAACCCAGCCCAGGGAAGTGACATTGAAGCAGTTGTTGTCTGATCTGATGAACAATGTTATATTGATTATGTGAATCATTGAATATGGGCTCAAAATTGATGGGTGGACAGGCACTGTGTTTCCATGGTTGGTTTTGCTTTTATTAAAGTTTTGTTTCCCTTTTTATGCTGGTTTGCGCCACAGACAAATCCACATGGCATTGATCAGAGCTTCCGAAACCGTCGCCGAAGACACATGGTTTCAGATATTCTATTTTTATATCAGCCTCCGTCTTTCCATTTTTAATGACAACGGATCTTCACCACCTTCCTTCAGATATCCTCGTTGGACATATTCCCTTCGTGTGGGCCATTTGGAAATAATAGAGCACCGGCCTGATGGTCTAGTAGTATGATTCCTTGTTAGGGTGCTTCCCCATCCACTATTTCGAGGAGGTCCCGGGTTCAATTCCCGGTCAGGCCCTGGCACCTCTTAGACGTAATTAACCTTTTTGTTTGTTGCCTCTCCCAAATCCCCTCCCAACCCAGCCCAGGGAAGTGACAGTGAAGCAGATGTTGTCTCATCTGATGTTCAATCTTATATTATATTGTTTGTGCAAATCAGGACATCTTATGGGCTCAAAATATGCTGGGTGGACAGGGAGATTGTGGCACTGACAGTGTTTGCATGGTTGGTGTTGGTTTTACTAAACTTTCGTTTCCCTTTCTGCTGGTCTTGCGCCACAGACAGTCCACATGGCATTGATCAGAACTTCCGAAACCGTCGCCGAAGACACATGGTTTCAGATTCTATTTTCGTATTAGCCTCTATCTTTTCCGTTCCCAATGACAACGGATCAAAAGTACGTTCGGGTTTAAACCCCCTTCAAATATTGTCGTTGCGCATATTCCCTGCGTGTTGGTCTCTCGGACCTTGCCAAGCACCGGCCTGATGGTCTAGTAGTATGATTCCTTGTTAGGGTTGTTGACAATTAACCATCTCGAGGAGGTCCCGGGTTCAATTCCCGGTCAGGCCCTGATTTATGCGTCCCTCTACTTTTTATCTATTCTTTTCATCTTCATTTATGACATTTATTCCGACATTCGTGGACTTCTGTCTTTCTCCTTGCGCTGTCCATTTCTTCGGCGTTCTCGCACTATTGCTGAATTCAATTTCCCAGCGTCTGCGGATACTAGTCGATTCAGATTCTTGTATCGTTCTCTTGATGAGGTGCATCGATTATGAGTAATAATAGTATGAGTAGGCGGAGGCGGTATGTACCATATGCAAACATTCCTCTCTCCTGCTCATATGTTCACTCACGCTATACTTCCACCCAGCTCTTTTTAACTTCGTTCAAAACACCGGCGAAAGCGTAAATTTTCAGTACATCATGCGCGCCCTCGGAAAAACATCATTCCGGCCCAATAAAGAAAAAGAAAAAATCGTATCCCTGCCTGTCGGTGTCCTCTTTTAGTCTCTTTCGCCTTTAGCTTCCTATTGGACGATTTTGTGGGACGTGAGGTCCGTCCTTATCGTCTCACATATGGGAACATCCCCGAGCTTTCTGACTCATTCAAATCCACAGCCAAATTAGCTATCTCGCCCGCGTCCTAGGTGCCTCATCCCAATCCGAACTTTGCTTCACCGTCATGACTGCCATCGAGGCCCAAAACACGTCCGACATCCTCTCAGAGGCCCGCAACGACCACAATGATTCTCAAGAGCCCCCGGCACCGGCACCGACACCACCAAAACGCACCCCGCTGCCAAAATTCCAGCTTTTCATAGTGGCAATGATCCAATTCGCAGAGCCCATCACCGCAACCGTCATATATCCATTCATCAACAAATTCGTACGCGACACGGGCGTTATACAGGGCGATGAGCGTAAGACGGGGTACTACGCGGGGGTCATCGTGAGTCATACTCGTACCTTCATCATGCGTCGTGCAAGTCCCTCATTGAGTGATCGTGAAATGACAGGAATCCACGTTCTTTGTCACGGAAGCACTCACGGTCGTCTACTGGGGTCGCGCGTCTGATTACTTTGGGCGTCGGCCGATTTTGTTGATCGGGCCCGTCGGACTGGCGTTGTCTATGCTGTGTTTCGGCCTGTCGACGAATTTTTGGAGTTTGGTCGTGTCTAGATGTATGCAAGGCGCTTTTAATGGAAATATTGGTGCGTTGTCATAGAATGTGAACCAGATCCACGTCCTGAGCTGGGATATTCAGGTGTTTCTAAGAGTGTTATGGCCGAGGTGCTTCGTCCCATAGGCTGATACGTAGAAGGACGGCTTTCTGACATTCTGCCGCCTCCTAGATCACGGATTCGACGAATGTCACGGACGCTTTCGCATTGATACCAGTCATGTGGACTTGTGGTTCTGCTCTTGGGTATGTCTTTTTCACGCGTTTCGGACATCCTGATGCTTAAAGATTAAATTCGTAGACCAATCATCGGTGGAATACTCTCGCAGCCTGAGAAGAGATGGCCAGACGTGTTCAAAAAGCTCGACTTCTTCCATAAATTTCCTTACTTCCTTCCATGCGCTGCATCAGCGTTTATTGCCTTCATCTCTTCAATTTTTGGATTCATAGGGCTCAAGGAGGTAGGTTTACACCACTACTATGCAACGCATGGTTGCTGAAGTATCTATCAGACGCTACCGTCAGCCGTTATCCGGGAAAAGAAAAGGAAAGCAACAGCGGAACAATGCGCGCCACCTGATTGCACAACTAGCCTGCTCTCCGACCATAACGAGCAGGGATACTCTGCCACTGCCACCACCTCCACCATTGAATCTGCGGACGCGGAGAATAATCTCAAAGACCTCACTCCGCCACCGCTCTTAGCCCTCCTCACTCCCCCAGTACAGCTAACTCTCCTCATATACGGGTTCATGACATTCACCGACATGAGTCGTTCAGTCCTCCAACCCCTCGTCTATTCCACCTCAGTCTCTTTGGGCGGCCTCGGCTTCGACCCATACCGCATCGGGACGATCATGGGTACTTGGGGAGTCATTAACGCTCTTTTCACGGTTATCTGCCTCCCGATACTCCTTAGAAAATTCGGCGCGCGCAACATGCAGATCTTTGCTCATTTTTGCTACGTCTCCACGTTGGCTCTGTATCCCGTTCTGAGTTACCTTGCGCGGAGAGCTGGCGGCGCAGATGCACTAGTTTGGGGGGTTATCGTCATTCAGATGACTCTTGCGCTATCTGGCAGCGCCGCGTATGGTAAGTGACCCGTCTACTCTATGGAAGGAAATCATTGATAAATTGTGGCATAGCATCAATATTCGTGTTACTTCTCGATAGTATCCCAAATCGGGCCTCTCTCGGAGCCATCAACGGTATGGCGCAAGCTGTGGGTTGCATCACAAGAGCCATTGCGCCCACGACGTCGCTGGACTGAGTAGGTATGTGACTGCCCAAGGATGTCTTTCAGAGTTGACATTGAGTGGTACACTCAAAATCCAGATATTAAGAGAATGAGCTGGTGTACTCCATTACTGTCACGAGCTTGACTATCCGATTGCATCGAAGTTCAGATTAATTTCTAATTAAACATACTTGGGCAGGTCAAACTTTCAATGTTCAAAACGACACGTACGACCGCCACATAGATAGTCCGTTTAGCATTTCTCTACGGATACACGACACTGGCTTCAGTCATGCGTAACAAGTATTGATGCCTGACATCTGAAGCAAACCTAGGATGACTAGTGTCACAATTTGTCGCTTATAAAATAACAACAGGCCTTGCTTGCACGTACCCGCTCTTCGTTGGCAATGATTCAAAAGTCTTCCAGCCCAATTCTTTCCCGCGATCAAATGTATTCCCACTAACTGAAAAACTGATCCTCGTGAGCTCTACTCATGGCTCTACTCAGGAACAATGATTACACCGCAGAGCAGGTAAGCCACAAAATTGACATATCGCAGAGCAGAAAGTAACCCTAGAAACTTTAAGCCAACAATGAACCTGAGATGCAAGACTTCGAGTTGGGTTACAGATAATAACGCAGCAGTAAGGGTATCGAAGAAAGGATCAGAAGAAGAAACGGTCACGGTATCATAACCAAGCTCAAGGCGGAGCACTCGTGTGTGGCAAGCCTTGTAGGGATGGGCTGCTATAGGCATTTCTCTACACGTCCTCGAAGATTTTGGCAGTGGCAACTCTCATGATCACGATGATTACAATTGTAATTGTCGAACGAGATCGTTTTGTAGATGAAGAACTCGGCTGAAGATTGATAATCCTTGCTTGTGAGCGCAACTCGCGGTAGTGAGCTGACGTCGCTGGAAACCAAGAAGGCTGTATGGAGATGTGATACAGCTATCTTTAGGAATGAGAAGGACGGCATGCGCACCTGCATCCGTGGGATTAAACAACGGGGATCCTCTTCAAGGAAATTGAGAACAATAGGCCGACGAGCCACTGGATATTGGAATATGAGATAGGGTTCGACATTGCGGGAGGAACCCTGAGAAATGAATAATTCAGCGGCCAGTCACTGATTCTGTTGCATATGTGGGCGCCCGGCGCAGTCGGATGTCCATACATACTCATTTCGGTACAACTTCATGACAATGAATCATGTCCGGCGGCCAGTCACGGACTCTGCTGCATATGCACATACATATGTATGTATGGACTACCAGGACTTGTTGTGTAGGCACCCGGCGCAGTCAGATGTCCATGCTCATTGACATTCGGTACAACTTCATGACTTGTGTTTGGTGGGGACACTCATGGCTTGGGTGACGATCATCGAACAAGAGGCATGGTGTTAGCAGTCGAGCAACCGCAACCTTTTGTGGAATACGTATATCGTAATTTGTGATATTTGTCCGACCATATACCGACAAAAAAAACATCTCTCCGAGATTCGTAATGTTCTCGATACTCTCTTCAAGGTACGAATCCTATAGAGACAAGCTCGAGGCAAACTCGGACTGTTTGTAACAATCTTAACGCATGCTGACTTCGGTCACACGCGGCAAAACATGAAGTACCAACCTGAAGCTTACGCGCCAATACCAATAGAACGACTAATGTTGAATTTACCACCTACAAAACGAACAAAACCTTGGTTGCACATCCTCGCATTTGTTCCTGCGCAAGACTTCCTCCATCCTAGTGTCTCCATGGAGGGAGACCCCAAATTCCAGATTCTGTGTCGCGAACAAGTGCATTTCCACTCAAAAAAGTGATCTTCCCAAGATTATGCCAGAGAAGCTTCTGTCCATGAATATGCCAATTGAAGCTCTCTCAGTATTGGAGTATTTCGCGGATGATATCAAGCGGTAACCAGGTAGGCTGTACGGAGGCATGAGCACTGTAATCCAGCTGTCGTTAGCTATGAGGACGGCATGCGCACCTGCATCTGTCAGCATCTGTCAAATCAAATCAGTACAATAGGGACACAAAATTAAGAGCAGTCACTTGAGTGAAAACGAGTCATATCCTACAGCGTAGTAGGGAAACATATGAAATTGGGTCACCGAAAAGGGATTATCGGTGGGCAGTCACGGATGCTGCATAATGTGCATTGATCAGAGATCTGACTCGGACGTGAACGGTGCAGTGACACCCACTGATGGCGGTGATGCATTGATGTACTACATACCACGACAAAAAGCCCGAAGTTGAGGAAGCAAGAGTTCTCATCCTAACGACTTACTTACAGAAAGAATTCATTTGTGTAAGGCATCTGGTTAGTTGCTGGAGATTAGTACCTGCGTAGTTTCTTGAGATACATAATAAATATCTCAATACAACATTGATTTGGATTACCAGCGACAGGAAGTACAAATCCGACGCATTGGCAAACTGCCAGTCAACAACTTGAATCTCAACGATTGAGTTTCGGCGCAACAAAAAGGGATATATCAATCCCCGAGATCAAAGCATGACCTCGCTGATTTTTGCACCTATCTGAGGATGACCAGTGTTAAAATTTGTCGCCTGCAACAAAGCAAAACATCGCTTCCACATACCTGCGGCTTTTGTTCACAATCATTGAACTTGAAAAGTCTTCCAGCCTAATCCTTCCTCACGATCAAGTGTATTCCCACTGAGGAAACTGATCCTCGTAATCTTTGGACAAACATCTGCCCATGAATGCGCCAACTCAAGCTCTCTTTCAAAACCTACACCCACGCCCGTCAGCTCCTTTCTATCCAAAGGCACTAGGTCGAGAACGTCGAGCCTTGGTATATATGACAGTGCCGTAGAGAGCACTGTAGAACGCTAAATAAATTCTAAGGATTGAGGGACTATATTAATGTTCTGAACGTACCCCATACAACTCCGCATCTTCAACATAAAGAGTAAGGTATTTCACAGCAGGGAACGACTCGCTCAAAGATTTGAGGTTATCGATCAGAATTTCCTTTGAAACAGAGCTTACGAACAGATCGGCAGCAATGTAAGAGTCATTGGTAAACTCGGAGGGGATGTTACTCAGAGATTCACAGATTGGACGCGCACTCCAATAGGGATTTAGCATTGGAAAAGCTACAATGCATCGGGCGAATAGTAGATTCCGCTTTGACCAAATAATCAGCTTATGCGACGAATGTACCGTCCACTGTCGATAGACTGGGGTTGTTTCAAGATCGGGAT
>JAGGAW010000116.1:0-12882 GCA_017657375.1 Termitomyces sp. T27 | reverse complement strand
TTGGGATGCGTCTGTGGATGGGGAAGAGGAGGGGAGAGCGATGTCCAGAGTTTGGACGGCTTTGACGCTGCGATTTGCGCCACAGATGGAGTTGAGTTTGGGAATCAGGCTCAGGAAAAGGAAGACGTACCGGTTGGTGTGCCCAGTCATTGTTGCTATGATTTTTGGTGTTCTTTCGGGGTCAGCGGAGACGGCGTACACAGAAACGAGCTTGTCTTCGGCTGTTGCGAGTAGGAGCTCGCCGTCTCCGACGACGCGTTTGCAGAAACGCAGGTCATGTAGTCTTGAGGGGTGTTTTATCGTGTGGAGGAGTTCCATGCTCTGTTTTACAGAGTGAAAATTTTGGTCAGAATGCAGGAGAAAGGGTGGCGTACGGTCGTGTAAATATCTATCGTAGACCCGGCTTGAACAGCGAACAACGAGCCGTCCGTTGACCAGCCTACAATTTCTCCCTCTAAAAAACCATAAACATTAGACGCGAACACGGTTTCGAAAAACATAAGGATGCACCTTTTCCAAGTTTCGTACTCGCGCTCCCCTTCCCGCGCATCAAATCCCACATCCTCAGCGCCTTATCCCTCCCAACACTGAGCGCGACCTTGCCCGTGGGGTGCACCGCGACGCAGTTGACACGGCCCTTGTGCCCCTTGAGCGCGCGGAGAACACTCCAGTCCCGTGCGCGGAAGAGACAGAGGGTGCCGTCTTCGGAGGCAGAGAGGAGGTGCGAGCGCGAGGGGAAGACGAGGTGCGTTATTGAGCCTTGATTGGGTGTATCATACGTTGTCAGATACGAGGAATAGAAAAGGAAAAAAGGAAGGGAGAGGAAGGGAGACACACACCCTCATGATGCATAAGCCCACCGATCTCCTTTCGCCTGCGCAGATCCCACACCTTGACAATCTCATCCGCACTGCCTGTCGCGAGCCACTTCCCCCCCTCGGGCGACGCAGCGACGGCTTTGATGCATGAGACGTGTGCGGGGAAGATGAATATTGGGTTGAGGGTGAATGTGTATGGGTATGAGGGCGTCGAGGGGGAGGGAGAAAGGGAGACGGTGCCCTCGAGGCCGTAGAGCAGCTTTTCGTAGGACCCTGCGACAATTTTGAAGGATTCGGGGAGGACGCGGGGGTGTGGTGGTTTTGGTTTTGTGGTAGTTTTTGGTTTTTTGGAGGTGGGGACGTCGTTTGGTTCTGAGTCAGAGTCGTTTTCATCTTCGTCGTCGTCGTCGTCCTCCTCATCATCCTCATCGTCCTCATCATCCTCATCGTCCTCTTCTCGTCTCCTCTTCCCTTTACTTTCAAGCCTCTCCTTCTCCTTCCCTTTACCCTTCCCCTTCCCCTTCTCAGGCCTCGGCGACCCCTTGATCCTCAGACTAAACTTGGGCTGAGGCACAGGTTGAACCTCACTGGTCGTCGCGGCCTTCGTCTTGCCTCGTTCTTTCGCCTTCGTCTTCATATCCCCATCCCTAAATCTAGCTTTCTTCACCGGCGGTCCAGGTTCACGCGCCCGTTTCTCTTTCGCCATCGTCCAGTCCGTACGAGTACGAGTGTGTGCGAGTTCGGAAGCGAACGCGGATATCGGATTTACAAAAAAAGTTGATCGCGGTCACGCTCGGCTCTAGTCTCAGCTGCAAATGCGAATATCACCGCGCACGCTAAGGCAGGCGCTCTCACTCGACAGCTATGCGTGCCGTAAACGTATAACAGAGCATAATCCATACATTAACGCGTTTGTGCGTACCACCGCGCCGCCTTCAAATTCCCCGTCTACATCGCGGGCGGGAAGTGGGATTGGAGGATGGCCGGTTGCGGTGAAGGAGAATATATGTACGCGGGATATGGGGACGGGGTGTTCGTCGAAGATTCTGCAGGGTGCGTGTGTGCCAGCTAAGCTGGTTGTGTGTCGTTGCTCATGGTATCGGATGGAACAGACTTTGAGCCGGGGTACGACGCGACGGTTGTACGACTCTTACGTGCGCATGGAGCGGATATAATTGGGAAGACGAACTGTGATGAGTTTGGGATGGGGTGCGTTTTTTGCGACTTTCTATGACTTGCTACTCTAAAACTACGGACTAATGGACTGAATCTGAAGCTCTATGAATGTGTACTCCGTACACGGACCTGTACTCAACCCACACTCTACCCCCGCGTCTACAAGCTCGGATGCACGGAGTACATGGACAGATGATGTTCAAAAGGCTGCGCGCGTGGCTGGTGGGAGCTCTGGAGGGAGCGCGGCGGCTGTTGCGTCGGGGATGTGTAGAGCGTAAGTACATGAAATTCTCTCCTGCAAGTATGTATGCGTATAGTTTTTTTTGCTTTTTATCTAGAGCTCTAGGCACTGACACAGGCGGCTCGACGCGTCTACCCGCGTCTTATTGCGGTATCATAGGCCTCAAACCGTCTTATGGGCTTCTTTCTCGGTTCGTCCCCCTACCGTTCTCAAAACAATGAAAATGGACTGATTGATATAATGTATACACAGATGGGGTGTCGTGTCCTTCGCAGACAGCTTAGACTGCGTGGGGATCTTCGGTGCGGACGTGGAGAGCGTGAAAGAGGTGTTTGATGTGCTTGATGTATATGACCCGCGGGACCCGACGTCTGCGTCGACGGAGAAGAGGGAGGATGCGAGGGGGCGATGCAGAAGGAGGGTGGAGGAGCTGAGTTTGGGGTCGGGGAGGTTGGATGGGGTGAGGGTTGGCGTGCCGCAGGTGAGGTGCTGTTTTCGTTATAAAGTGCGAGGTTCACTGAAGGGTCTGTAGGAATATTTCCCAAAAGAGATGACGGAGGATGTATTGGGACCGTTGAGGACGACGTTGAGGGGATTGAAGGAGAGGGGCGCGGAGATTGTGCCGGTGTCGTTGCCAAATACGGAGTATGCGCTCAGTGCGTATTATGTGCTTGCGAGTGCGGAGGCGAGCAGTAATTTGGCGAGGTATGATGGTGTTCAGTATGGTATGTTCTGTGTCCACTTCTAGCTTACGTTGCGTGCTGACTGGGTTGCGTAGGACTGAACGTGCGTCCACCCAAAGAAACGGACCTATCAACTATGACACCAGGCCAGCTCTACGCCTACACCCGTTCCGCCGGGTTCGGTCCCGAAGTTCAACGGCGGATTCTCCTGGGTACATACGCTTTAAGCGCCGGGAAATTCGACAACTACTTCCTGCAGGCCCAGAAAGTCAGGGAGCTCGTGCGGGGGGACTTTGCGCGCGCGTTCAGCGGGGTGGACGTGCTTGTCCATGCGTCGGCGGTGCGGACTGCGCCGCAGATGGGTGAGGGACAGGGCGTGGAGGGGTACGTGCAGGATGTGCTGACGGTCCCGGCGTCATTGGGCGGGCTGCCGGGGATGAGTGTGCCGGTGGAGGGGAAGGAAGGGTGGCCGGTTGGGGTGAGTGTTGTTGGGGAGTGGGGGAGTGAGGAGATGGTGTTTTTGGTGGGGAGGGCTGTGATGGATTTGGATTAGGACTGGTGTGCGCGTTGCCTGGCGTGGTGTTAGAGGTGTCATCTCCTGACAATGGACGGTCAGTACTCAGTATTCAATATTTAGTTTCTATTCGTAACACTGTAGGGGTTGCTGTATGATGTACGCGAGTACTACTACTATTTGAATTCCTGATGGCGACCGTAAGCTTGCCACGACCTTCAGGGCTTAGTACGTTATTCTTTTATCACTAGCTTTCTATATGGCATGACCTTGTGTCCGTTGTGGCTTGCAGAATGATTCTACTTATTGGTTATGGTTCCTTTCATCTATCGGATATCGGCTCTTACGTTGAACTCTCACCACTATCATCGTTTTGTGAGTTTCGTGTACAGATTCCTCCGCCGTCGTGCACATCACTGGTCAGGGGGTGTGCGCACTAGACTCATGTTCATGCGTTGATGTGTCCGAGTTAGATGCAGCAGCATTCGGGACTCGCCGTTTAATCCTATCGTATATCTGACTACGGTCGAGTGGTCTTCCGCGAGATACTCAAGATATGCAGGTGTTCATGCCGTCCTCCTCATAGCCGACGACAGCCGGATCGCAGTCTTGCTCATACTGCCTCCGTACAGCGCTCTGCCTGGTTTTTGCTTGATATCATCCATGAAATACTCCAATACTGCGATGTTAGAAGTCTCCTGGAAGTTGCGCTTACATGCACACAGTATCAATCCCCGGCCGAGTCTTTTATCTATAGAACGATCTCGTTTGACGATGATGTAGAAGAACACCAAAAGAAGTTTCGAGGACGCTTGGAGAAATGCCTGAAATCACTAGCAACCTATCCATCCAAAGCTCGCCACACGCGAGTACTCCGCCTTGAGCTTGATCAATACGGATTTTTTGCCAGTGATGACTCGGATGTCGATCCTTTCTTTGATATGCTTGCTGCTGCGTTGTTGTCCGTAACTCAACTCGAAGTCTTGCAACTCAAGTTTCCCGGATTCGATCATGGAAGTAGTTTACTTCCTACTTTACAGTAAGTTTACCTTTACCTTCCAATGAGGACCTTTGCTAACAATGCTGTAGGCGCTGCACTTTTTCACTGAAAACAATCATTGTTCCTGAATGCTTAGATCCTATCACCTGGGCTCGATTCCATGCTAACCTCCGAGAAATCTGTTTCCGCGGCAGATGGAATCAGTGGACCCCTGATGTTGACACAATTT
Source organism: Termitomyces sp. T27 (assembly GCA_017657375.1). Taxonomy (NCBI): domain Eukaryota; kingdom Fungi; phylum Basidiomycota; class Agaricomycetes; order Agaricales; family Lyophyllaceae; genus Termitomyces; species Termitomyces sp. T27. The sequence goes on along the minus strand of JAGGAW010000116.1, from coordinate 8,221 downwards.
CGGACTATCGACAGTGGATGGCAGACTCATCGTATAGACTGGTTATTTGGTCAGAGGCTCGGAAGACATGGCTAGAACGGTTCATATGGATTACGGCCTTTCCAGTGCTAAATCCGCATTGGAGCGCGCGTCCGATCTGGGAGTTTCTAGGTTTGGGGCTGCTCAGCAGTTGCTTTCTCCGTTTTGTCGAGCTGTACGTAGGCTCCGTTACAGAGGACGCGTTGATTAGAAATCTGAGGTCTTTGAACGAATGTTTCCCTGCTGTGGAAGAACTTTATCTTGTTGTTGAGGAAGCGGAATCATATGAGGTGCGTTCAGAGTCTTCTTCTCTAGAGTGCTGCAACTCAAAAAAAAAAAAATCCATCTAGCCTTCTACAGTGCTCCACACGGCTTTGTCGTTGCTTCCAGAGCTCACCCGTCTCTTAATGAGGCTTTTGAACGGAGAGCAGCTGGCGCATGTCAGTTTTGAAAGAGAACTTCAGTTGGCATGTTCATGGACAGAGGTTTCTCCAAAGCTCAGGGTAATCAAGTTTTTGAGTGGAAATTCACTTCATCGTGACCCAGAATCTGGGATTTGGAGTCTCCCTTCATGGAGGAGGTAGACTGGAAGAATTTTCGAACGGAGACTTGCAAAGGCGAGGATGCGTAATCAAGGTTCTGTTCCTTTGGTAGGCGACAAAACACTAGTCCTATTGATGTAAATCTTACTTTGATATTGGGTGCGCAAGGGATGCAAAGTTTGCTTTGTATTGGGCGCGTAGGCTTCAAGTTGGTACTTCATTTTTTGTCGCGTATGACCGAAGTCAGCAGATTGAACAACTCGAGTTTGCGTATGATTCATACCTTGAAGAGAACATTTACGAAAGAGTCTCAGAGCTCAGTTACTGGCAAGAGATGTTTTTGTAGGTACATAGTATCTACCGGATACGAGGTACATATATTGTCAGAAATTACATATTTTCTAAATATCGCAAATCATCCAGAAACATGGTTGAACATGTACAGGTTCCCGCCTATGTTGACTACCCCGGAACATCTCAAACGGCCGTTCGGAAATTCTAGATCTGGAAGTTTGTCCCTTCCAGGTTTGGGATTTCGTCCGGTTCTCGAACGGCGTTTTGCAGCGCTGTGGCCAACCTTGGCCCCACAATGTCCGTTTTTCGCGAACTACCGAACTGACCTACTTGACCCATTCCCGGCTGCATAACCCTGTATGTACTGGCTCTATTCTTCCATGACGTGCCCCCACCCAGACACAAATCATTAAAACAAAATGAGGCATGGAGACCCGACTGCGCCGCGCGCCCACACAACGCCGCGCGCCCACACAGTCCTGGGTACACTGATGATTCATCTCTCAGAGAACCCTTCCGTAACTCCATTTCATATATTCGACTACAGTCCTGTGTCCTCATCGGCTGGTTTTCATTAATTGTTCTCGATTATCTGAGGAGCATCCCTTTAACATTTAACTTGATAGATGCCGGTACGCATGTCATCCTTCTCATAGCATTCTGGCACACAACAGTACGTACTCATACCTCCGTACGTATACAGCCTTCTTGGTTTCCACTTGATATTGTCTATGAAATACTTCAATATTGCGACATCAGCTCACTACTTGAACTTGCCCTTACAAGCAAGGATTATCAATCTCCAGCCGAGTCCTTCATCTATAGAACGATCTGGTTCGACCATTATGATTGTAATCATGAAAATTCTCACTGTCAGAATCTTCGAGGACGTGTAGAGAAATGCCTGGAATCACTAGCAGCCCATCCCTACAAAGCTTGCCACACACGAGTGCTCCACCTTGAGCTCGGTTACGACATTGTTCGATCTGGCGACGCCCCTTTCACTAACATCCTTGGTGCTGCGCTATTGTCTGTAACTCAACTCGAAGTCTTGCAACTTAGGTTCTCCTTCGACTTCACTGAACGCGGTGAACTGCCTAGAATACGTTCCATTCTCCAGTATGTTTATCTTTGTCTGACAATGAAAGCCCCAATTAACAATGTGGCAGGGATTGCACTTTTTCGCTGGGAACAGTAAGTGTTAGTGACGGCTTGAATCCTGTGAAATAGGCTCGATTTCATGACAACCTCCAAGAAGTCCGTTTCCACCCTGGAACTGGATGGTATCCTGACCTTGAAACAACCTCAGTTTATCGACAGTGGACGGTACATTCGTTGCATAGACTGATTGTCTGGTCAGTGCAATTATTTTCCCGATGCATCGTAGCCTTTCCAATGTTAAATCCCTATTGGAGTGCCCGTCCAATCTGGGAATCCCTGAGTAACATACCCTCCGAGTTTACCAATGACTCTTACATTGCTGCCGATCTGTTCGTAAGCTCTGTTTCAAAGGAAATATTGGTCGATAATCTCAAATCTTTGAGCGAATCGTTCCCTGCTGTAAAATACCTTGTTCTTTATGTTGAAGATGCAGAATCATATGGGGTGCGTTTGGAATATAGTCCTTGGAGACCTGCAACTCAGAATTTATTTAGCCCTCTACAGTGCTCTCTATGGCATTGTCATGTATACCAAGGCTTACCTTTCTCGATCTAGTGCCTTTGGAAGGAAAGGAGACGACGGGTGTGGCTATAGGTTTTGAAAAGGAGCTTGAGTTGGCGCATTCATGGGCAGAAGTTTGTCCAAAGCTTACGAGGATCAGTTTTCTCAGCAGGAACACACTTGATCGCGGGGATGGATTGGGTTGGAAGACTTTTGAATGATTGCGAACAAAAGCGGGTATGTGCGACCAATGTTTTGCTTTTTTGCAGGCGACAAATTGTAACACTGGACATCCAGAGATAGGTGGAAAGTCCAGCAAGGTCATACTTTGATCTCGGACATTGACGCTCCATTTCTCGTTGCGCCGGGACCCAATTTTATTGAGATTCAAGTTGTTGACTGGCAGTTCGCCTATGCGTCGGATTTGTACTTATCGCTGGTAGAATCTGGAATTTGAGGTCTCCCTCCATGGAGACGCTGGGATGGAGGAATTTTTGAATGGGAACAAAGGCGAGGATGACAAGGTTTTGTTCCTTGTGTAGGTGGCAAATCAACACTGGTCACGGTCATCCTATTGATAGTTTCGGGCGCGCAAGCTTCAAGTTGGTACTTCATTTTTGGCCGCGTGTGACCGAAGTCAGGATCCGTTAAGATTGTTAAAAACAGTCTGAGCTTGCCTCGGGTTTCTCTCTGTAGGATTTGTATCTTGAAGAAACTATCGAGAACATAGATAAGGCCTGAGGTCACCCACTGACATATCACTTATGCACCAAGTCATCTGCACCACTGGCGTTCACACTTATTGACACAGCCATTTCAGGGGTTAAAGACGGTCTACGAATTGTCTGGTGTGAGCCATGATTAAGCTATGACTCCCTCCAGTTGATGTAAATGCTTCAAGTTATGCGTCTTGGTATGAGACTACTGATGGCCTCCTTCTCGGATAAAGTCACTATCACAAATCATCCAGAAACAAGTATGCTAGTTGAACAGGGTTCCCGCCTGTGTTAAACGCGAAGGCAGGTTGCTTCTCCACTGCCAACACCACGTTTTTTGTTCGATAATCATCGAGCATCACCCAAGCTATGGCATGCCCCACCAGACACAATTCTTGCAACCGCGGTCGCGTCCAGCGGCGTCCCCAGACACAGCCACCACTGGAAAATGATCCCGATCGCGAGGATATCTTCGAGCACATTCGGCACCTTTCGCGTGGTCTTCGTCGTTCAAAAGCTTCCAACTCGAGTTTCTTGCTTCAACTTCTTCTCATTTACTGACTGCGATGCAATCTCTCCTTCGCTGGTCGATTGAGAACTCGACCAACTCCAATGCGCCTCCGCCTGAGCCAAGGAAGGACCTTGACCCTGGGATCATCGACATGATCCTCGGTATACCAGATGCAGAGCTCATGAAAGAGGATATGGGCATCGCTTCTGATGCTTCGAAAACTGAGGACGAGCGCGTCGCAGCACTGGATCACTTAGAGATGGTGTGTATCGCGATTATTGCGACAAAATTAGATTCACGAATCACTCATTAGTCCTCGTGTCTCCCATAGCTCGTCGAACACATTGACAACGCGAACGGTCAATATCAATGTCTCTAGTCTTTAGGAAGATCTTCAACCGACACTGTAACAGATCTAGTAAAGCTGAAACTCTGGGAGCCATTGCACACATTACTCACAGCCTCGACATCGACACTCGAAATAAAAATGCAGGCTCTATGGGTTATCGGCACCGCCGTCCAAAACAATCCGTCAGCACAAGATGCCGTACGTCGCTGTCCTCTCAGACACCGCCCTGCTCACGACTGCCTCTCCAGTACCTCGCACTCGACCCTCTCCCAACGCTTGTCTCCTTCCTCACACCCTCCCCGTCATCCACGCTCCAAACACGCTCAAAAGCCATCTACGCCCTTTCCGGCCTCCTCAAACACAACGCTCCCGCCGTTCAACAGCTCAGCAATCCCTCCATAAACGGCTGGGACCACCTCCGTGACGCACTTTCAGGTAAAGTCCCTTCCTTTCAAAGAAAAAAAAATAACAACTATCGTCGACTGACACATCTAACCAGACCCAGAAATAACCGTCCGGCGCAAAACTGCCTTCCTCCTCTCCACCCTCCTCCTCCCCAGCACCTCAGCCTCCGCCCCCTCTCCCAACGCACCCCTCCGCGAACCACCACACGACAACTCCCACGCAGCGCACGCCTCCAACCCCGCCCGCGCATCGACGTCCTTACTCGCGGCTCTGGCACGGCGGACGCACGGTGTCCTGAAGGCGCTCGTGCAGACGCTCACGAGCCCGGTACCGTATGGCGAGGATGGGGATGTGACAGAGCCTGATGTGGTTTTTGAGGAGATGGGTGTTAGGTGTGTGCTGCTTCCTTCTTTTTTTTTGCTAGGGGATTGATTGGGAGCTATGTTATAGGGTGTTTCATACGTATTTAGTGCTGTGTGGACAGTGGTTGTCTGAGGAGGATGCTGGGATGCTGAGGACGTGGGTGAAGACGGAGAAAGAGAAGGAGGGCGGAGAGGAAAAGCTTGCAGAAAGGTGGGCGCTTGGTCTGTCCGAGCTGAGAGAACTTGTGAGGAAGCTTGGATGAACGTGTTATCGACAGTGTATTGACTTCACGAGTATTTCCATGACCTACACTTACAGGAAACCGAATTAAGGTCAAGTTCAATCTTATAAATCAATCGATATCGATAGTAAAAGAAACTTCAGTTGAAAGTGTACGGTGATCATGATTCATTTCTCAGAAGACCCTCCCGCAACTCCATTTCATATGTTTGTCTACGTTCCAGTATCCTCATTGGCTTGTTTTCACTGATTGTTCTCGATTGTTTAAGGAGCATCCCCGCTGTTTAACTTGATAGATGCGACTACAGGTATAAATAACTCGTCTTTACATCCTCGTAAAAAGTCAAAGTTTGAGTCTAAAATAATTAAGTCTAAAATGATTTAAAAATTAATGTTAGAGTCTCTTCGCGACAGGCACGAGTTCAAGTTCCATGCATAGGCGAACTGTTAAATAAATCGAATTTAAACAGTTGGTCATGCGCGCTGAAGTATGTGGGTTGCTAGATTCTAGGCATTTCTCCACATGTCCTCGAAGATTCTGGCAGTGGCGACAATACATGTAAGTAATTGTCAAACGAGATTGATCTATAGATCAATGTTTCGGCTCAGCTGGAGATTGATAACTTCCAGGCTTGGAACTTCAAGTAATGAGCTATTGGAGTACACGATATCAAGTAGAAACTGAGAAGACCGTACGGAGATGATGTGATCCAATTGCCGCTGACAAGTACCAAAGTCTGAATGTTTAGATTATCAACGACGACAGGTACAAATCCAGCGCTCAGGCGAACTGGTTAACAACTTGAATCTCAGCAGATACATGACAAGGGCTCCGGCGCAACGAAAAGTGAAACATCAATGCCCAAGGTGAAAGCATAATGAGATAGCTAGACTTGGCACCTATTTAGGGATGTCCAATGTCACAATTTGTCGTCTGCATAAACAAAACCTTGCTTGCCCATACCTGCTTTTTGTTCGGAATCAAGTTTCCATTCTAAAAAACCTCCACCCTAATCTTTCGTCACGTTTAACTATATTCCCACTCAAAAAAGTAATTTTCGTAAGGTTTGGAGAAGCTTCTGCCCATGAATGCGCCAACTGAAGTTCTTTTTCAAAACGTACACCCGTGAGCCCATTTCCACTCAAAAGTTGCATTTCTAGAGTGGTGAGCTCGGACAGTAATGACAATGCTGTAGAGAGCACTGTAGAAGGCTGGATAGATTTTGAGTTGAGGCGCAAGGACCATATTTTGAACGCACCTCATATGATTCCGCTTCCTCAACGACAAGATAAAGGTGTTTCACAGCAGGGAATGATTCATTCAAAGATTTGAGGTTATCAATCAATGTTCCCTTGGAAACGGAGCTTACGAACAGATCGGCAGAATCGCACAAGTCATTGATATATTCAGAGGGTATGTCGTTGTTGAGAGATTCTCGGATCGGACGCGCGCTCCAGTAGGGGTTTAGCATTGGAAAGGCCACAATGGATCGGGAGAACAATTCATATCGCATTGACCAAACAATTGGTTTATGCGACGAATGCACCATCCATTGTCGATAACCCGAGATTGTTTCAAGGTCGGGAAGCCACCGAAATTCAGAGTGAAAACGGATTTCTCGGAGGTTGTCATGAAATTGAGCCCAGTAGATAGGATTCAAGCGATCAGGAACAATGATTGTTCTCAGCAAAAAAGTGCAACGCCTGCCATATTGTTAAATAATTGATGTCCTCATTTTAGACAAAAGATAAACGTACCGCAGAGTAGAAATTAATTTAGTTAAGTTATTGGCTTCATGAAAGTCAAAAGCAAACTTAAGGTGCAAGACTTCAAGCTGAGTTACAGGCAACAACGCAGCAGCAAGAATATCAGTAAAAGGACTGTCGCCAAATTCAACGATATTGTAACCAAGCTCAAGGCGGAACACCCGTGTGTGCCAAGCTTTGTAGGGATTGGCTGCTAGTGATTCCAGGCATTTCTCTACACGTCCTCGAAGATTCTGGCAATGGCAATTTTCATGATTACAATCGTAATTGTTGAACGAGATTGTTCTATAGATGAAGGATTCGGCTGGAGATTGACAATCCCTGCTTGTAAGTGCAACTTCAAGGAGGGTACTGATGTCGCAATATTGAAGTATCTCATAGAAAATATCAAGTGGAAACCAAGAGGGCTGTACGGAAGCATGAGTACTGATGTAACCCAGAGCACTATGAGGATGACTTGACCTGCATCTGCCAAGACAAACAACAAGAATACTCCTGATACTCCTGAAAGAAATCGAGACCAGTTCGCACTTGTAATATGTGAGTACGGAAACCGATGAACTTGCTGTCTCTGGTCAGTTTCGGATGCTCAGGCTATCGGCCGCCGCGCATCACTGAACCACCCACTAATAGAGATGTGACATGTAACAAGTGTGCAAGTGCGCACCACGCGCACCCACAATATATAAGAGTATATGTATGTTGTATTCAGCGCGGGCGCGCACAGCAAGTGGACAGCCCGTACTACTTACATATCGATGTACGGCGCCACCGGACCATTCCGTGTCGCGTAAATCCAGGTCCGACAGTCGTAATCGAGTCGTAATACAGCTCATTTCATAACGATAGACCCCTTCGACTTACCCTTGTTTAGTTGTTTGTGTGATTTCCGCTGTCGCGCTTGTGAATTGCCGAGATTTGGCCGAGATGTAGTGAAGGCAAGCATGATGTTCAGCTTACTTACCATTTGAAATACATCACACTCTCTCATCATGAAACGGCATTTATCGATAGAGCTGGAACAGGCTGATCTTCTGGCTTGCAACTGTGAAAAAGTATCCATAGAAGAAGGTCAGTGACAACAACAGATGTCAGTATTCGGACCATCAAACAAATCTGGACACTAGATAATGGCGTACAGATCAGACAAACAACTAAACAAAGGTAAGTCGAAGGGGTCTATCGTTATGAAATGAGCTGTAAGTACAATAAACTGTTGGAACGGTTACAGCGCGTAGCACCAGTGCTAGTGCGCTGTCATACCCACTGGTTGACTTTGGTATCCTTGAACCCACTGGCACTACTGTCGATTCGAGTCTCGACAACTCAGGCTGTTGAAAAACAGATGGTTTGG
>JAGGAW010000115.1:0-18515 GCA_017657375.1 Termitomyces sp. T27 | reverse complement strand
CTGCTAGGTGAGTAGCTATGCCTGTAGACACTGTATAGTACTGAATATACTTTGGATCTCCCTCTGCTAGCTGTGTGACTAAGCCATAGCCCCCAGAGGTTGCCCTTACAGTTTGAATGCTCATGCTACAAATATTTAGTTATTCACTCAGTGATAGTAGTGTTTAATGTCATGTGCTTTTCCATACAGTTGTATGTTGCACAATGGACGGTGTTTAAGTTGTAGAAGACAGTTTCACTGGCTGAGGGAGACAAGGTGATTATGCACATTAAAGTGTCAATTAGACAGCACCAGGCATATCAAGGGGGTTACTGGGAGGCTCCATAGTCTCACTGTCCTTGTGTTTTTCTGGCATTTGGAGTGTTTGATGGGAACCTGTTACAATGTATAGGCAAGAGTCCCAATAAAGAGCACTACCAAAGATATTTAGTATAATATATTCCTGATTCATACTTTAGAACATGCTTATATGTGTTTTATTGGACCTGAACAAAGCTGTGGCATTAACTATACAGTATTTATTTTTGTACTTAATTAATCAACATACATCAAAATGCCACTTCTGCAGAGCTTCACATTCCTTTTTTTCACTCACTTTTTCACTGACATCATCACAATGCCAGCAAAGCACAAAATTATGTCCCAATGGATTGATAAGGAGGTTGAAAAGCTCTAGAGCAAAGTTTAGCTTAGAATTTTGAGAAACTAGGAGCTACTTACCCTTCTCCACATCCTCTTCTCCACACTGAAGCAGCTCCATAATGACATCTGACAACTTCGGCAAAGTATACCACTCCATGAACACTGATTCTCCAAGTCTCAGATACATCACATGCTGGATGCCCCACAAATCAAGGTTATTGTTGTTAAAAGGGAGGAACTGCTTTTTGATGGTTCTACAATGTGGCTATTTACTGTTGCAATGATAAGCCTCAAAAATGGATGTAAACAGTACTGCTACTGAGAGAACTACCAAATCCCCTTGCTTGTCAAGGGTGTTTCCATGGTCATAATGTAGCCACTTTTGATGCAACTGGTGATTGCTGTTTTTCATTACTAATCAGTCATTTTCAAATACAGTATTGTCTAATGTTTTGTCAGTATCTATCTATTGACCATCCTTGACTACTCTCATATACCATGTTTTGTTATTGTATTCATTTCTTCCAGCCTATCATCTTCCATCAGCAGCGACAGATCATGTGCTGTCTTGAACAGCTCTGGATTGAAACCTCGCAGCAGACATATTGTCGACCTTCCCAAACTTTGAGATAGTGAAACATAGAGGTTGAAAAGGATGAGAGTGCCTGTGAGTGGTGATGCCATATTGATGAAAACATAAGGTAAAGTTTGTCCTTGTGAACAGTAATCTGTAAACACATAAGCTGCTGTCATGGGAAATTGCTGTCATTGAACCACATAGAGGCACTACACTGTATAGTACTTAACCTTCTTTCAGACGTCCATTTGTATGGCATGAGACAGAGCTGGCAGATCTGCTCAGTAGATGAAATACAATGTATTGTAGTGAACACATTAACCAGTGAACCATGCCAGCTTGTGAAAATACAACTATGACCTCTTTGGTATAGGCCCCTTTCCGACAGATGCCAAGTATTCTAATATCTTTGATTACTTTCTATTTGCCGCCAACATTACAAAATATCAATAAAAACAACTGACTTTCCATTTCAGTCTGACATTTTCCATGTTTTCCCATCTATTCCTTTTGTTTTCCATTCATAACCCTAGCGCTACATCTGCAAAACAAAGCTACCTACTGCTGCTAGTACCAAAACCTAAAACACTCTATCTCTTGATCTTAGACACCACACTAGTATAAAAACCTATCATTTAGACCCAATAAACCATTGAATTTTACCCTCTCCATCTTGCTGCTAGCGTTAGCATTCAGATGTCAAAGCCTCTGCATTGGTATCTCATATTGTGTGCTTAGGCCTCAGCGTTTATCCCATTTTATAGTGTTTATTGACTTTAGCGTATTACTAACTTTGGTGTCTCAGTGGCCTCAGTGTTTATTTCTCTTCAGTGACTTATGAGAGCATTAGCTCCATCTCCACAGGAGCGTTAGTCTCCATTTTCTTAACATTGGCTACCACCATTCTTAGCATCTCTTTTTCCCAAGTTCTCTGTGGCAGTAGCACCTGTTCCTATCGCCACTTGCTTTCTTCAGCTGCACTAAGCCCTAGACTTACGCTAGCGCTTTTGCTTGACTTGCATTAACTCCCTCTTGACCACCGCACCCTACCACCTTTCTTACTGCTACTGACTGTTGGTAGGGTTACTGACATGTGCATATCCATCTTGCTCCCCTTGCTCCCCCTGATCCAGATCACACCTTACCAAAAACATTAGCTTCAGCCACTTCCATTTGCCCTCACCTAGTGACTGGGAACTCTGCTGCTCACCTTCCCTCGCTAACATATTATTTGTTGGCTATCCTCCCTCTTTTTCCCTTCTCCTCTTGGTGTTGGATTCTTTAGTTCCTTTTGGCTCCTTTGCCCCTTTCTGCACCTGGAGTAGGCTGAATGCTATCAGCAAACAGCTCTGATTTTGCCATGGAAGTGGTTCTTTCACAACAGTCAAAGGAGGATGGTAAGTGGCATCTCATAGCCTTCTACTCTAAGAGCCTGAATGCAGTAGAACAGAACTATGAGATCCACAATAAGGAGATGCTTATGATCATTTGATTCTTTGAAGAATGGTGGTATTTTCTTGAGGATGCACAGCAAAAATTTGAGGTCTGGATGGACCACAAGAATATTGAGTACTTTCAGACAAGGGAGAAGCTCAATTGTTATCAAGCTTGCTGGTCCTTGTATCTGGCCAACTTCAACTTCTTGCTGCACCACAAATCTGGATGGAGCATGGGCAAGCCAAATATACTATCTTGGCAAGTGGATCATGGTAAGGGTCAAATGACAATGACAACATTGTCCTCCTCAAACCTGAGCTCTTTGCCATCTATGCTCTCAAAGGTGTGGCTGTCTAAGAGGATGAAGTAAACATTTTCAAGGACATTCAGTGGAGAAACCAGGAGGGCCTGCAAGAAGACATGGTGGCACAGGCAGCAATAGCACTACAAGCAAATTGAGGTAAGGGCATGAAGTCCATGCATATCAATGAGTGGGCTCTCAAAAATGGCCTTCTGACCTTCTGCAGGCATATCTACATCTCTAACATGCATGAGCTGCAAAGAAACACACTTGAGCAGCACCACAATTCACACATTATGGGTCATTCAGGCAGGTTGAAGACTCTGAAGCTAGTATCACAAAACTACTGGTGGCCCCAGATGTCTCAATATATCAGCTCTTACACCAGCACCTGTGACCTGTGCCTACAAACTAAGCCTCATTATCAGCTCCTCATAGAGCAGCTTCATCCTCTTCCTATCTCTGCTAAATGATGGAACATGGTGTCTGTAGATTTCATCATGGAACTGCCAGATGCACATGGATACAATGTGATCATGGTAGTGGTAGACCTCTACAGTAAGCAAGCACACTTCATCCTTACCCACACAACATGCTTAGCAATGGGGGCTGTGATGCTCTACTAGAAGAATGTTTGGAAGCTGCATCACCTATTCAATGCTTATGTGTCAGATCATGGACCTCAGTTTGTTGCAGAGTTCATCCAAGAACTCTATTGTCTGCTGGGCATGAAGTTGCACACATCTATGGCATATCACCCCCAGTCTGATGGTCAGACAAAACACATGAATTAAAAACTTGAGCAGTACCTTTGTCTGTTCTGCAACAAGCAACAAGACAACTGAGACAAGTTGCTGCCTAACACCAAGTTCCAGTACAACAACCATGTCCACACCTCCATGCAGTTCTCTCCATTCTTCCTTAACACAAGTCACCATCCATATATGGGCTTTGAACCCTGTGCACATCCATTGGAGAACAAATTGGTAAACAAGTTTGTGGATAAGATAAAGAGGGTGCGGAAGGAGGTGAAGGTGGCACTAGCAAAGGCTAAGGACAACATAGCACATTACTATGACCAGGGCTGCATGCACGCATCTAAGTATCAACCTGGCAACCAAGTCTATTTAGATGTGTCTGACATCACCACAATATAACCATCACAAAAGCTCTCTCATCAGCAACTGAGACCATTTGTGGTGGAATGACAGGTGGATCCTCCAGCCTACTGCCTGAAGCTGCCAGTAGGCATGTGGCAGCTTCATTATGTCTTTAACATGGTGAAGCTGTCCCCAGCACCTGACAACCCAATTCCTGGCCATCACTCCAAACCACCACCACCACCACCAGTCCTAGTCAACAACAAGGAGGAGTATGAAGTGGAGGAGATATTGGACAGCTGCTTGTTCTGGCAGAAGCTTCAGTTCAAGGTGAATTGGAAGGGCTATGGTTAGGAGGACGTATCTTGGGAACCACAGGTGAACATGCATGCACCTGGCCAAATTTGGAACTTCTACTAGCATCATCCTGGTGCACTGAGAGCCATCTGAGGGATCTATCCCATGTCATTAGCTGACATTGCTGTTCAAAATTTCTTCTGCCCCGCATGTTGAAATGCACACTAGAGGGGGAGTGATGTCAGGGGATCTCCATTTTTCCCCTTTACATGGTCTCTATTCTCTCCTTTTGTTACCTTATCTTATTCTCCTTGCCTAGCCCTACCTATTGGTTCCACTCTCATCCTCTGGGCTGCTCTGGTTCTTTTTGTAGCAGGATTCCAAGTTCCATCACTCCTATCATAGAGGGATTACTGCCATCATTGGACTCATCATTTTTGGAGGTTTTCCCCTTTTAGTATTTTCTGTGGCTTATGTGTACTATACAGTTACTTTCCATGCTTCTGGGGCATTGGAACCATCCACACTTAGCATTGGGAGTTCTCCAGACTTGTTCTCTTTGGATCTCTCTCTGCTAGGTGTGTAGTTATGCTTGTAGACACTGTACAGTACTGAATATACTTTGGATCTCCCTCTGCTAGCCATGTGATTGAGCCATAGCCCCAAGAAGCTGCCCTTACAAGTGGGAGGTACTGAAAAATCACAAGTTATACAGGCAATTAGTGCATTTTTTGATGCTTGAGGAGAGTCATGTTGGTTCATAGTACTAGGACCAACTGTAAGTGCAGCTGTGGCAATCAATAGTTCTACCTATTACTGAGCTTTAGGTATTACAGGATCTGATGAAGATGGTGCAGCCAAAGAAACACCTAATTTGTGGAAAGCTAAGGAGAACTTGGAGCATGTGGAGTACAGATTTATTGATGAAATTTCAATGATCAGCTGTAAGGAACTATACAGGATTAGTGCTAGGCTAGCAAAATTATCCTACAAAACCATTTTGGGGGGTGAACATGATCCTTGCTGGTGACTTTGCCCATCTGCCATCAGTTTTATTAAAGCCTTTGTGGTATCACATAAGTATGAATGCTGACCAAAGTCATTTGCCTAGGCATCAGGAAGTACAAATTGGACAGGCAGTTTGGTTGCAAGTCACTTCAGTAGTTACTGTAGTATTTCAACCAAGTGTTCACTGGGATTGGTGTTCACACCTACTAAATTAGGTAATTCAGAGGTGTGGAGTGCCTAAGCCAACAATTTTTGATGTAATTTTTGGCTGTTTTTGGCTATTTTTGCAGTTGTGATGCATGACAGGTACTATAAGTATTCAGTTTAGAGGCCTCCATAACACATTTTCTGAACACTTGGTCAAAACACTAAATACTGCAGTATTCTGAAACAAAATATGCAGCAAACAGAAGACTCTAAAAATGATCATAAGTTCAGATATCTTTGAAGCACATAAGATATGCTGACTATGATGAGGATGACTTTGAATGGCTAGATTCATGCATAGCAGGTAATCAACCACACCAATCAAATCTAGGTGAAGATTGGTTTAGAAATAAAGCGATCATTGTGAAGCACAATTCAAAAAGAGATAAATTGAATGAGATCAGAATAGATTGTTTTGTGTGAGACACTGGTTGTAAGGTGTTTGACTTTTATGCAGAGGATTGTGGTCTGTGGATATACAGATAAATCATTGAAGAAAGTAAAGAAGCAATTGAGTGGCCATGTGTAAGAGCAGTTGAGAAACCTACCACCTAGTTCTACAGATCAACTAGCTGGAAAGCTCCATCTGATTGTTGGAATGCCTGTGATTATTTGTCATAATGATGCTACTGAGCTCTGTATAACTAAAGAACAAGGTACAGTATATGGATGGGATGCAGGACATAGTATGAGTGACCCAGACCTGCCTGTACTCAAAACACTCTTTATTAAGTTGACAGATCCAAAAAAAAATGTAAAAATTAGGGACTTGCCTAAGAACATAATACCCATGATGCAGGCCACACAGCAAATCACTTGTCACTTACCATCTAATGAGAAGATGGCAATTAGTTGAATGCAGGTGGAGGTCTTACCATTTTTTACAATGACTGATTACACATCCCAAACCAGACCAGACAATCCAGTGGATATAGGTTGAAGCACCACATCAAACACTATTTATACCACTCTGTCTTGAAGGACATCTGCCAGTGGGACTATCCTAATTTGGGGTTACAGTTGCAAACCACTGGAAAGTGGAATACACAGATGGTTAAGGCAGGAGTTCTATGAGCTGGAATTGTTGAATGAGATTACATTACTGTGATACAAAGGAAAGTTGCCAGATTTTATATGTGGAAATTTCAGGGGCACTTTGTTGAGATCATATAAGCAATGGAAAGGTGCAGACTATCTCCCACACTCTACTCCAGATGCCCTCAAATGGGATAAAGATATTGGAAATGTACCTAGTATGCTCCCTCCTGTAGAAAAAGCACCCATCTGGTGTTTTACAGATGGAGATATGACAGTCCTGAAACAGACTACAAGAGAATAAGATGTGCCATGAAAGAGGAATAGAGACAACAAAGGTACCTCTAAAGAGTCTAAAAACCCAGGACAGGAAACATGGCAACACCCAGTCAAAAGAGAAAAGATCATCCAGACTCCAAAGAGGAAGCTGACACATGCAGAAAAAAGTCAAGGGTAATGATAACAGAGGTTTCTGAGGAGCAATACATACTCATAGGACTGGAATGGGACATGGTGAATTGGAGTTGTTCCTATGATATCTCTATAGCAATTATATAGAACAGATGGATATTTGAGCAAAGTACAGATCTTCTGATGTGGTTGAACAATCAAGAACCTGTTCTGTCCACCCTTGTGAAAGACTTTGAAAATATCATTAACAATGTAAATGGCCTAGCAGAGGTGAAGGACCGCTTTAGACACATACTGAACATGGCAGCACCAGACATATTTTCTCTAGGTCATCATCTAGTGGCACTGAACAACCTGTTTGCATATGCAGTGTTTGATAGGTTGTGGGGTGTAACTACTTTTGATTATTCTACATGTAGTCCTTATGTCATGGGACCTGAACACCAAGTCATGGATGGAATGGTCATTACACCTCTTGAAGGAGGGAATGACACATGTTGAGAATCTCTTTCAGATTGGTTTAAGTCACATGCAAACTAAAAGAACAAAGTTGACAATGATGAGCCTCATAAACCACTGGTGATAGAATCAGTAAAAAGCCCACCAGTAAAAAGCCTAGTTGCACAGCAGAAGACATGATGCACTTGTCACATGACCTTGCACATGATATTCATGTGATCCTGTCCAACATTTTCTGTGGTTTTCTGTGTATTTCTTTTGTTTTCCATTCATGACACTAGCACCACATCTGCAGGACAAAGCTACTTACTGCTGCTAGTGCTGAAACTTAAAACACTCTATCTCCCAATATTAGACACAGTGCTAGTATAAAAATCTGTTGTTTAGACTCCAAATCTTGTCCTCTCTGTCTCACTGCTAGTGGCATTAGCTTCTGCTTCTTCTGTTTGCCCCCCTCACTAACATATTATTTGTTGGCTGTCCTTCTTCTTTTTCCCTTTTCTCTTTGGTGCTGTGTTCTTTAGTTCTTTTGCTCTTTTCTACACCCAGAGTAGGTTGGACACTATCATTTTGGAGCCAAGCACAAGGGTTTTCTAGGCAGAATACAACCAGAAACTAGGCAACAGCGACAATTCCATGCTGTAGCTGAAGACCAAGCTCAATCAACCTTATTTCCACCACCACCCACCTTTCCTACCCAGTTACAGCTACTGACTCCTCCTAGCACTTCATGACCAGCAAACCTCAAGGAAGAACTATGTGCTGCTGAGAACTGACTGACTCTCAATGACATCCCTGACCTCTTTCCATGTGACCTAGACTTAGGATTGCTATTGTCCTCAATGCTTATTAATACTAACAAAGAATTCCTTATGCCACCCTCTCAGCCACCATCTCTACTTGTCACTCACCAACAACCTCCTGACACTCAGTTACCACCATGATTACCAACAAAAGTTATGGCTGATGCCACTATTAGCAAGATGCTGATGCATGGTCATAGTACTGCCCTCTCATACCAGTCCTGTGTATTCTTTGGCATGTATTCCTAGTTTTCCTTGCATCCAGCTGTTAACTGACATAGGTGGCATTGCAGGCAAATATTGAGCCCATCTTCAAAATCAGCCAAACTCATGCTTTTTTCCATTTTCCATTCCACCCAACTCTCTTCAAGCAAGTAGTGGAAGGCTATGTCTGTTATAAATACTACATTCCAGTCCAAAATGGCAGATAGGATTCTGTCAATCTTTTCCATGAACACAAGTACATCCCAGAATATTTCCTAATCTATTGTCATGTGGGCTTAACTAATTATGAGTGCTCCAATATTGCTGCAATTGTTTGAAGGCTCCATAGATGCATCATACAGTCTTACAAGATTCCTTTATACTATGTAAAGATTCCAGTTAGATACTATAGGAATAGAGTCTGTTAAATATCATGGCATTTTTATGACTCTTGCAAAGTTTTTAAAATCCATTTATTTTTCTTATGAGTTTCATGAAGTTTCAAATAAGTTTTTAATGGATTGTTTTCTTTGTATCTGATGAAAACTACACACCACAACCATAATGAAACTCCCCAGGACAAGCTTCTATATGTCTCAGTATTAGTCTTCCATCGAAAATCATAAGTGTAACTTACTCCATTGAGTT
Organism: Termitomyces sp. T27; assembly: GCA_017657375.1. Taxonomy (NCBI): domain Eukaryota; kingdom Fungi; phylum Basidiomycota; class Agaricomycetes; order Agaricales; family Lyophyllaceae; genus Termitomyces; species Termitomyces sp. T27. The sequence continues at coordinate 9,386 of JAGGAW010000115.1, read as the reverse complement.
TTTTACCTGAGTCTCTTTGTTAGGAAGGTCTTAGTTATTACATACTAGATCAAAGGCTAGTTATTTGGCACTTTTGTGTTCAGTGAGAATGACTATGTTGTAGGAGTGTTTGAAGGTGCTACCATGAGCAACTGGCTAACTGCAGCACATTAATATGCATTCATTTGTTGGTAAAAATAGATATATTTCTTAACAAAGGTATCTTGCTTGTGGCAAGCTTGAAAAAAAAATGTTGTGTGAATTAGATACTTCTTCATATCTCCCATTCGTGATCTGAAGATAGATGAACCTGCTATGAGTTTCATGACTATCTCTAAATTTGTACATTGTCTCATAACTGATCACATTTCAAGTACATGACCAATCAGTCATGGTTACAATTTACCTATGCATATATAATTTGAAAGCCCATCACTGAGCTCTACTCATTGTGACTATCCACCACTCAAGTCCAAACCACCACCTACTACTTCCAATGCCAGATAGCACCTCAGACAACAACTCCTACAATGAAGATGGAGAGTTGCTCATTCCAGAAGAGCTTTGTCAGACTTTGGATGCAATCTCTGATATAATGACTCAAAGTCAGTGCCTCTATTCATCTGTTTTTGTTCCATCTCACATTTAGTTATTAGGATGTGAAGAAATAAAAGGAAAAAAGGTGCCTTTTGCTTTTCTTTATCAATTGAATAGCCTTTGCTAACTGATCTTTTGCAGATGAACTGCTACAACCTTGATATATGTTGCAACCCATGTTGCTTAGAGCTGCCCCCCATCCCATCTATGTATATCTTTGAGTATGCATCCTCAGTTTTCATCACACTCAGCTATCACCTAATGCAGGTGGCATCACAGGCAAACTATGAACTCATCTTTGAAGTTGTTCAGACCTAGGCTTTATTTTATTTTCCAGCCCACCCTGCTCTCTTTTGCCAAATGTCTGAAGGCCTTACCCAGTATGAGTCATACAATCCCATCAAGCACAGATGGGACCTGGTCAACATTTGCCATCACCACAAATACCTTCCAGGATAATACCTTATTTACCAATGCATTGGCCTTCAAGATTATGAATATCCCAACATTGCTTCAGTTATTTGCAAGCTGCACTAGTGAGTTATAAACTCCTATAGGATTCCAGCAAATCATCATTCCAGCAACATATCATAGAAACAGAGTTTGTTAAACTACATATAATGGAAAATGACATAAAGGGTCCCATTTTCATATATTTTCTGAGTAACTTCACAAAGTTTATGATGAATGGTTTCCTTTTGTCATGTGTAGCTGACAAAAAGCATAATGGAGCTACAATGAACCTTTTTATGATGCCCTTCCATTCTTACTGATGGATGCCTTCCAGCAGAAATAATAGGTATAAAAAATATGTGCTACTATTTGGAGATTACATGATGAATATGTTTCATATAATTTTAGTTAAGTCTCATCAAATAACTGCTGACAATTCATTTCCTTCCTATTCATTCAATCAGTAAAACTACATGTTGCATCCTAGTCATGGAACCTTATTTGAGAGACTTCAATTGGTTTGGACTGCCTTAGCCATCTTCTGTTAAAAGTCATAGGTGTGATCAGCATGCACCACCACATGGAGATCTCCTTGATGAACCCATTTCATATATTTTGAGTTAGCTTTATGGAATTTCTCAATTTGTCCTTGGCTAATGGTTGATTTTGCCATTGAGAGAGAATTTATTTGTAGCATTGACCTAGCAAATCTTTAAAAAGTTCATGACAAATCCTAGATCAGATGGTCCTCAACATTTCTTTCTAATCTATTTTAATATGGTGAATATTTGAGATCCAGTCTGGCACACCATGCATGCTCTCTTTGCCCCAAATGCTCTTGTTAAGATAGAGGAAGCCTGTGTGGCACATTTTCCCTCTATTTTTTAAAAATTGATTTTTTGGCATTGGCCTCCTCAGCAATTGCCTTTCCAAGGATGGTAAGGAGATGCAAATGCTTTAAAAGCCCTTAGATAATTTGTTTTGCACCATCCAGACACCTCATGTTGGACTCTAACATCTTTTTTGAATGTGTTCTTGCACAATGGCATGCCAACAATCTCCTGTTATATTCCATCAGTGCTCAACAGCTGGTGTTAGTTGCATAGCGAGTCTCTTACTTGCTCCATGCATTGATTATCTAAAGCTATAAATGTTTTTAGGCCAACTCACAATGGCATTCCCATCCATCCATTGAGCATTTGTTCCTGGCTGTGTGCTCAAGGCTTACACTGGGTCTGCTTTTGCACCATTTTAATGCTAAATGGAAAAACATGCTCTACAAGAATTGTGGAATCCAACTCTAAGGGGAATCCCAAAAATTGTGAACTAAACGTTTGGTGTAACTTCTATGGTGCTACTGTGGAGAACATATCTTACAGCACCCAAGTGCTAAGCAACTTAGCAGAGATTGTATGTTGCTGATTTTTCTTCATTAGACATATTACAACTCCAGTCTTTTTCGGCCTGCTAAGTCAATGCCATTACTAGGAGTGATGTTTTTGGCCCCTTCCATGGCCCACTAGGGCTAACTCCAATTTCAACATCACAAATGCTATACCCATGTTTGATGGGACCTCCATAATATACTCTATATGAAGAACTCCAGTACATGATTGATGGTTATGTGGCCCCTCATGACTACAACAACTTTCTTGCTCAAACTCAGGTCCATCACCAAGTCTCAACAGTTTCATCACCAGGCTCTTTAGCTCCAGCCACATCTACATATACTCAAGTTGTTCCAAACCTTGCCTCTATGCCTCCACCTTCCATACTTTTAGTATTACAGAAACTTGATGAAAAAGAGCAAAAATTAATGCAAGACTCAGTGTTAGGCAAGGGAATTTTGCTGTCAGAATGGCAGGAATTTGCTGAGAGGTGCAACCTCTATGGTGAAATTTTCATTGCCAGTCATTTTCCTGCACACTCTGCCAAGTGTTGCGTAGTTGAGCTTGATAATTAAGTAGTCCTCTAGGCCTATAGCATAGGAATTGAAACCATTTGCATCACAAGTTATATAAAGATTTCATTCAAAGCATATTCAGAGCATGATGATTGAGCAATGCTAATAAGCAGATGGCTACTGAGACATCAGAAACTCTTGTTGAATATAATCATGACAATTCTTGCTAAAGGTTGACATTGTCCCTCCTTTGCCTTCTGCTTTTTGACATGCAACATCTCTTCAATCTCCCCAAACCTTCTCTCCTATCCATCCTGCCTTGCCTCCTTCTCCTTTGATTGTTGCATTGACACCTTATTTGCTCTGCCTCTCTTCACTGTCAATTACTGAAAGCCTACCCTGTTTATTCACTCACTGTCATCCTCATAGTTCTATATGCATGACAATACTATGGATGTAGCCAGTCTATTGGTAGAGTCTTACATATATCTTTCAAGTGGCCAAACTCCATAGCTGGATGTAATCTGCCTATAGCTACAGCTGCATATGCAAGGCAAATGGAAGTCTCAAATGCTCATGGCCTGTGGATGAAGCAGTGCAGGGCATCAGGTGAGACCTGAGCCACACTGCAAGCTTTGCAATGGCATCTTGGAAGCAAATAAATACTTGGGACTGATGTGGCTGAATGCTCAAGATCAATATGGCTCACCAGTGAGTGAGGTGCCACATGTTTCACCATGCAAAAGACATGCTGGCAACCTTGCTTGAGTGCTCAGCATGTTTGGCAGGAAGCCCCAAATGCTCAAGATCAATATAGTTCACTTGTAGGTGAAATGGTGCAGGCAAGGTTTGTAGTTTATCAATTTGTGCTGGAGCAGACCAGAGCCAGCAATCTTGCCTGAGCACTCAAGGTGTTTGGGTTGGGCCCAAGCCACTACAAAGTTTGCGAAGCATCATGCACAAGACTTTGAGCATTTTTGAAGCAGCCAAATGCCTGAAACTGATGCAGCTAATCTGTAAGTGAGGACACACATGCCTTACCTGGCAAAAGGAAGCCTCAAATGCTCAAGGTTGACATGGCTCATCTGTAGGTGAAACGGTGCATGCAAGGTTCATAGTTTGTCAATGTGCAAGGCAGGCTTTGGGCAGGCAGAGACAAATGGGGGAGGGCAAAGATAAGGAGTGGAAGAGGAGGAAAGAGGGCACATTAGCAACTTCCCAACTGCCAGTAACTGGAGCAGACTAAAGCCCATCAAAAAAGATGATTCTGAAAGCTGATGCCAGTTCTATTCCTTAGCACAAACATTGTATTTGTAACCTTCACCAGAGCTCTTGGAACATTTCCAGGCCCATTTTTGCAATGTCACACTTGTTTGAATAATGAGCATTTCAGTCTGAATCCTGATGATAAAAACATTGGCATATCCAGGAACTGCTACCCATCCCTCTTTGCATGGTTGAGGTTACAAGTATTACCAGAAAATGTGTTATGATGACCACAGGATAGATAGTTTGTCTGCATAGCTCCTGAGCTTTGGTTAGATCTTACTGGTCTGAAATGCCATATGCCAAGTCTTGTCCCAACCACAAATCATGGTTCCTTGTTAAGGCCAGCATGGGACCAGGGCTTGAATATTGAATCAGTAGAATATTATGTGCCATACTCAAGCTTATACCCCTGTATGAATATACAGAGTTGCTAAGGCATTTTCTTGTGCAATAGAAACAGGGATATGTTCTTTGTTGCAGAATTCATAAGTCAGCAATGTGTTCTCAGGCAGTCTCCAAATGTTGGCAGGCAAAGATAGGCCCATGCCACCAGCCATTGTTCCAAGCAGGTATGGGATAACAGACAATAGTGGAGTTGAATGTGCAGCTGAATGGAAGTTTTTGCCCAACTTCTCCACCCCAGTGATCATAGGAGGAGAATCAACTTTGCATCCTCTGTCAGCTCTGTGCAAAGCCCCAGATATTGTTTTATGATCTTCATCATTGCTACTACTTTTAGATACAGAGGTAGTAGCTGTCTTCAGATTGAGGTTCTTCTATGTCTGGCTGACTTTTCATTGATATTCAGCTTGAGGACAGATCAGTGCAAAAATAATGATGGGCCAAAGACATGACAGTGACAACATAATCAGGTGGGCTTGCAACTTCTGCAGAAGCCTCTGCAGCAGCAAGAAGTTCGCTCAGGTCTTCCTCCTTGTAATCCACATTCTTTGACTCATCTAAGGTTGATCTCAATAACCTTTTTCATAGTGTTAGACACTACCAGACACAATTAGACATGTGGAAGAGAGGACATAGATTGTCACACACCAACATCATTTCTACCCATTACTCTTAAGCTGACTGCAATGACAATATCTCCTCAAAGTCAGAATTCTAGTGTAGTCATTTTATGTTGAATCATGATATGGCAATTAAGATCAGGCAGTCATCTGTGTGTAGTCAAAGAAAAGGTGTGGGCTATACAAAGAAATAAGACAATTAGTGTGCATCTGTAGTTCATACACTTATATCCAGGACCTGTGGTTCCATGAAAGTAGAATTACCCTTGGCTATCAGAACTCACATTGGAGCCTTATGTCCTATTAGAATCCTTGTTATTGCTTGCCATGGCCATTGCATTGTGCATCTGAGCAATGGCTGTCATCATTGAAAATTGTTCTGCCAGTGCAAAGAAGTTCATGAATGATACAATAATTTAAGGGCTCAAATGTGACAAAAACATGCCTTTTTTGTGTTCATCCAATCTTCCTCTTGATGTTTTGGCCTGCAAACAACTAGTGAGCATTTGTATTTAGAGTGCACAGCCCAGGCATGCATCTCTAAAATAGCATCAAGCAGCATGAAACCAAGCTCTGTAGTGGAGATGGCAGAAGATTGTCAGTTAACACAAAATGACACTGCAAAGTTCAAACATGCATACGTGCATGCAGATCTCAATTTGATCTACCAGCCTAGTACTTTTCTCAAATGCAGTATTGTTAGAGGTGCAGTAGATTGAGAAGGTGTCCTCATTTCAAATTTCATCAGTATCAGTGAGATCAGCTTTGAACTACAAGACACAATAATAGACAGATTCAAGGAATATGAGGGTGAGCAAACATGTGCCTTAGATGCTTGCAAACAACTCTTAATCATGCTAATACTTAGGTCCCATTAGAGGTGTTTCCATCCATCCAACCCATGCTTTATTGGTGATGGAAGGTGGTGACTATAAAATCAAAGTCTAGGGTCAGTCTAATCAATAATTCAACATGCCACAACCTTCATTCATCAAATAACTAGATATTTGACCTCAAAATTGATGTTGTCTTCTCACTCTACATGGTTATCTCAACTATGTCCATACCATGTAATTTTGCCATGAAATGCCATGGATTGTAAGTCACTATCCATTAGATCACATCTTGTAAACTACTCCAGCACAGGGCAAAGGGTTGAAAGATTAGAAGACTCATATGTCACAAACCATCACTGTCTTAAAAAGGAAGCACTGTGAAGGCCTTGAAGCTGCTCAACTGCAAGCTGAACTCCTTGCATTGAAGAAATAGCATCTTTCAGAGAGGCTCTTTAGGCTGAACATCACATCAGTCTTCAAGTAGCCAAGTCTCAGGCTGAACTTGCTGAGGTGAAGAAACACCTTGAAGATAATCTTGTGAGTCTCCAAAGTGAACACCAAAAAACCTCAAAAGCCATACAGTTACAAACTCAGTTACTTAAAGAGAAGGAGTGTATTGATGCATCCCACATTCAAGATCTAAAAGGCCTTTGCGCTGTGCATAATTTTGTCCTCCAGGAACTTGATTCTTCCAAGGTGGCAGCCAATGAATTCACTCTTGTTTGTGAGTAAGCTAGGCACCAGTATAAAGAGGAAATGAAGAAGAAGGAAACTATTCTTTGCAATATGCAGGGTCAGCTTTCCACTGTTGTTGGTGAGCACAATGATTTGAAAGCTGAGGTTGCAAAATTATGAGGAGAGCTTGACAAAACTCACAGGGAACAGTCTAAGTTGATTCAAGAGGTTTCCCAATGTGATCTTTCATTGAGGAGTTGGAATGGCATTATTCTGCTCTTAGGAAAATCTATAGAAAGTTGAAGATGAGAAGGATGCCATCCAAGTTGAATGGAGTCAAGCAGAAAATATAGTTCATGAGCTGCAAGCTCAACTGGCTCGTAGTACTTCTCCTCTCCATAGCTGATCTGCTCCTGAGCAGATTCTAGCTTACATGCATGCCACTGGTCTACCTACAATGAAGCTTCCTCCTCCAACACCTCCATCTGTTCCTCCTCTGCCTGCACCCACACTCCATGTTCCTCCTTCCGCAAGCATAGATGCATTGCTCAGTGTTTCATCAATGGCTCCACAACCATCACCTCAAACTCATTGAAAAAATCACAACTTGAATCACCCTTTACATCTATACCACCAACTAAACTCCCTTCCACAGACCAAGCCACATCTCATGAACATCTCTGCCCTTGGGTATGTATTTTTTTTTGTTTCATACTAATTTGCTCACTTTGTATCAACTCTTGGCCATCCTTCTCAGTGCCCCTTCTATTTCTTGTGTTCTTTTGCCAGCTTATGACTATGATGACAACAGTCACCCTCCCTTTGTGCACCTTCAACGATTTTTTATATTTTATGCTGCTAGCAAGCTGACTTGTCATTGAACTACAGAAATCCTCACAATCTGCTGTGCCATCATGGCAAGTCCACAAACATCTGTTTGTGAACACCTATGCCCACCAGTTCTGGGTTCATCAAGGTATGTCAGCATGGTCTATTGCTTCAGAACTGTACTAACACTGTTTTACAGTTTGTTTACATCATTCTTTCTATGCACTGCAGCCATGTCTACCTATGTGTCACAAGCTGAAGAGCATATGGCACCACCATTGCACCTTTTCTGAGTTTTGAGAGGCTCCAGCATGCTCTCATGACCTCTTCAGCCTTCATCTCACTCCTATTCAACAAGGGAATGCTCTTTCTTACTACTGCATCATCAACATGCAGCCACAAACTTCATAGGCCTTACATGTCATCAACTTCCACCATCACTTGAGGTGTGTAGGCTCTGCCTTTTGCCTCAAATTCTTTTTTTAACACATTTTTGCAGCACACAGCTACATGCTTTACTAAAAAAATTTTATGGCCTGCCTTCACACCATGGCCTCTCACTGTCACCAACCAACCAACTACAGTACTACACCTCCCTCTTATGTTGATTTTCAATATTAGGAGCATCAAAAACCCACCACATCATCACATTGACACCATGAATCTTGTGTTTATGGCCATGTGTGTTGACCAACTCACCACCAAAATATATAGACTTTATTTGTTGTTTTTTAACCATGCTCACATGTTTTTATAGTCTGTTATGCTTCTTTATGCTGCACCTGCAGCCCACTTCTTTCAGCCAGTGCACAATCATGACAAGGTCTCATGCACATGTCTCTGAACTAGCTAGTTCTACACCTTTCCCCATGCTTCTGCACCATTTGCCAGTTATGTTGGGTAATTTTGATGAGGTGAGCATCAACAGCCCACTATGTTATTGCTTTGAACCCATGAACCTCATATTCATGGCTTCATATGACTGCCACAACCACATTTTACCAAGGTATGTGCCTTTGGCTCAATGTGTTCAAATTTTTTCTTATAGTATCTACAGCCTATCTATGTTTTTGGAGGCACTGCACTCACTCTTTGATACCTGTCAACCACTACCAATGTGAAAGGGAGGCTTTGCTGCCTGCCACATTGTTATGAGCCCATGGCGACAGTGTTTGTGGGCATGCTCTTATTATGTTCATGGCCTCACATGTCCATCAGTATGTAGATTTTCTCTCTTTTTTTCTCATCATCTAATTCTATTCTATAGCTATCCATGGTCTCCTGCATGACATTCCCACTCCTTTTGCCCTTCTATCATCTCATGGATGACAACCTCTTGCACCTTCAATATGCTCTGATACCAGTCTCCAATTGCTTCCCTTGTTGAGAACAATTATAGGAGTACTCAGGATTTGCTATGTCATCTCCACCAGTCACACATCCACCAAGGTACATAGTTTTAGCTAGATACATATGAATTTTTACTTATATATTACTTATCTGTCTTATAGCATGTACATGCCATGCTCTCAACCACTCAACACAAATCCATGACCTGGATCATGAGCACTTGCCCTCTCCTGCTGCAGCTCTTCCCTGGGCCCTTCAATGGCTATCAACCACTACAGGAACGGTGACAACTGTCAGGAGATCCCCATTTTTCTTCTTCACATGGTCTCTATTTGCTCTTTTTATCACCTGATCTTGTTCCCCTGACCTAGCCCTACCTGCTGGTCTCACTCTCACTCTCTGGGCTGCTCTGGTTCTTCTGGGAGCAGAGCTTCAAGTCCCATCACTTCCATCACAGAGGGATCACTGCCATCA
>JAGGAW010000114.1:0-18590 GCA_017657375.1 Termitomyces sp. T27 | reverse complement strand
TTTCTGCAGTAAAATCAAGAATCTGTGGGTGACTGAACTTTTCAAATTGGATGTTTGTTTTTGTCATGTTTGGTTGTCTGCAATTGTAGGTCTCACCTCTAAATTACATTAGATGGTGAAAACCAAATAGTGGTAAAGAGTTGAATCACTTGCAATAGCTTGCGATCAATGATTGATGATCTCCAGTGAGAGAATAGATTGTGGTCTTTTTAATTATGTACATGTCTATGTACATGACAATCATGATATTACATATTTTCACCAAGTGCATACTCCAGAATTAGCAAGCAGCAAGCTCATACCCCCAAGCTTGCACCCAACATCTGTGAGAGAAGATCAAGCATGCACAAGACAAAACTCAGCTAAGCAGCCCACTGATTCATACTCCTGTTGGGTGGACTCCATTGAACATTCTAAGTATATGTTTGTAAGCACATGCTATGAACAGAAGCACAGAAACATAGGTGTCTGTGTCAATGATTCAGTCCTAAATGTAATAGAAAGATGATCAATGATAAGATAAAAACAAATCAGTGAAAGAGCAAATCTCATCTTGCTCAAATGGCAAGGAAAATAACTTGTTGAGGATTGCAAAATAGTGTTCAAGGCTGAATGGAACATAGGTGCATAAGTTCATTTGGAGTGATCAGTTACCAGGCTATACAGTCAAAGGTTTACAAAACACACTTTGCATGTGACATTTCAAGCTGAATTCAAAGCCCCATAGTAGAACATGTTTTGCAAAATAGGTGCATACTATGTGGGCTGTTGGACCATTTATCCCAGTGATGAGCCTCACAAATTGCTAGCAATGGAACCAGTAAAAAGCCTGCTAGTAAAAAGCCTAATTTCACAGCAGAAGATGTGACATGCCTGTCACATGACCAATCACATGACCTCACACATGACATTCATGTGACCTCCTGGGACTTACACTGGCACAAACAAAAATTGCAGGAAAGAAAAGTCAATAGAGCCAGGCATGGGAATCAAACCTGCCTAGCCATGAACTACACCAGACAACCAAGGGATGGTACATATAGACTAGTGAACCATGCTGGCTTGTGAAACTACAACCAAACCCTCTCTGATATAGGCCCCTTCTAATAGATGCCAAGCATTCCAATATCTTCAGTTACTTTCTATCCACCAGCAACATTACAAAATATCAATAAAACAACTGACTTTTCATTTCAGTCTGATATTTTCCATATTTTTCCATATATTTCTTTTGTTTTCCATTCATGACACTAGCACCACATCTGCAGGACAAAGCTACCTACAGCTGCTAGTACTGAAATCTAAAACACTCTATCTCCTGATCTTAGACACAGTGCTAGTATAAAAACCTGTCATTTAGATCCAATAAACCATCAAATTTTGCCTTCTCCATCTTGCTGCTAGCATTAGCATTAAGATCTCAAAGCCTCTGCATTGGTATCTCATATTGCATGCTTAGGCCTCAGCATTAGCATTCCATCTTATAGCATTTATTGACTTTAGCATATTATTGACTTCAACATCTCAGCAGCCTCAGCATTTATCTCTTCTCAGCGACTTATAGGAGCATTAGTCTCCATTTCTTTACCATCAGTTACTGCCATCACCAGCTTCTCCTTTCCCTAAGTTGTCATTGGCAGTAGCACTTGCTCCTGTCAATTCCTGCTCCTTTCTGACACACTAAACCCTAGACTTATGCTAGCATTATTGGTTGATTTGCATTAACCTCCTCTAGCCTACTGCTTTCTACTACATTCTTTACCATTACTAACCATCAGTAGTGTTGCTGATGTGTGCATATCCATCTTGATCCTCTTTCTCTCTTCAGTCCAGATCTCATCTTACAGAAAGGTGTTACCTACCAATTCACCCACTTTCCAGTCTCTTAACATCTTTTCCTGCAGTGTTAGCTTCTGCTATTTCCATTCACCCTCACCTAGTGACTGAGAACTCTGCCGCTCATCCTCCTTTGATAACATATTATTTGTTGGCTGTCCTTCCTCTTTTTCCCTTCTCTCTTTGGTGTTGTATTCTTTGGTTTCTCCTTTCTGCATTCAAAGTAAGTTGAATGCTATAATTTTGGAGCCCACCCTAAGGAATTTCTAGGCAGAATACTGCCAGAAACTAGGCAACAGCAATGATTTCACACTGCAGCCAAAGACCAAGCCCAATCAACCTTATTTCCACCTTCACCCACTTTTTCTACTCAGTTACAGCTACTGACTTCTTCCAGCACTTTGCGACCGGCAAACCTTAAGGAAGAGCTATGTGCTGCTAAGAACCAACTGACTCTCAATGACATCCCCAACCTCTTTTCATGTAACCTAGACATGGGGTCGCTATCATCCTTAACACCTATCAATACTGATGAGAAATTTCTAATGCCACCCTCTTGGCCACCATCTCCTACTACTCATCAACAACCTCCTGACACTCAGTTACCACTGTTACTACCACCAAAAGCCATGGCTGACACCACCGTTAGCAAGATGCCAATGTGTGGTCATAGTACTGCATCTAAGTGGGATGAAACTAAAGTTAGAAACCTCCCACACTATTTCCATAAACTTCAATACCTATTTATCAACAACAACATTACTGATAATAAGCTCAAGAAGGAATTTGGCATGCAATATGTCACCTACAATACTGCTGAACTATGAGCATTGCTATCAGAATATCATGGCAACCTAACACTAGCTGATGCTACACAACTCTGTCTTTACACCTATCAAGAATGAAAGGCAGCAATCATCAAGCTCTATTTTGGCACTGAAAAAGAAGCGAAGTGGCACTTAGCCAACCTCAAGCAGCTCATTACCAATACCTTGCAGAACAGTATACAGTTACTAACCACTTTCTCTGACTACTACTGATAGTTCCATGTCATCACCACCTGGCTAATCAGTAAAGGCAAGATGTTCTAGAACAAAGAACACTGACTATTCCAGCAAGGTATACCAAATGTTATTTGGCTATTGATCTTCCATAGACTCGAGATAATGCTGCCCAACACCATTTTGCTAGGCCCTACCCCATTGATTAAGTATACAACACTGCCAAATGAGTTTTCCAGACCACTGTTAGTCCTGCTACTGCTAGCTCTGCTCAAGCTCTGCTCTGCTACTCCTCAAGTTTCATACTAATTTTGCTTTTCTACTCTCAGGCTTACTCTTCACAGCTTGAGTTATAGCTGACACCTGCAAGTACCGCTACAAAGCCTAGTGACAACATCTATGTGAAAAAGGAAGATATTGACACCATCATCAAGTCTGCCATTAATGCTATGGTCGATTGCCTCTCCACTATTGTTAATAGCAGCCAGCACTTGCAAGGCCAACCACCAATCTAATCCAATGCTTGCTACTTTTGCAGTGAACCAGGCTACATGATGGGACATGGTAGGTGTAACAAACTCAAAACCTACATTATCTGAGGACACTGCTGATGGAACTATGAAAATAAGGTAGTATTACCATCAGGTGCATAGATCTTACAGTACTCCAGTAAACAGTGGTTCAAGGACCATATCAATGAATAGCACTGTCTTAATCCTAACAACATTGCTACTAGCAACCTTTCCTCTAACACTAACCTAGATCCCACCCAACAGAATATTCAGCAGTCGCTAGTCTACAAAGTCCTCCACTAAGGTTTCGACAATTCTTACATGTTAACCCATGATACTTGGATAAAGGCATTAGAAGTTGAACTTGACTTACTTTGGTAACCTAATCGACAAGTGGCCGACAGCATGAACATTCCTCGTACTAAAGCCCCACTTACTGACTACTTCCAGATCTGACCAACCAACTGCCAGCATGTTAACCACTCCTACCACTCCTTACTCAGCACTCACCAAACAAGACCCTCAAAGCCCTGCTGACAGACTTCCAGTCACCAAGAAAATAGCAACACCCTCAGCACAAGATAAGAGCCATGCCAATGACTCCATGAACTTGACTATCAACTCTGAACACTCTTTTGCTGGGCAACCTCAAGGCCAACCAACAGTCCCTATTGACTGTGGTATTACCAGGCTCGACAGGCAAACTGACAGAGTTTACAAACCTTTCCACCTATTGCCGACATTGAAAAATAGAAAGCCTGTACTACTAACATTCTTAACCAGATCCTTGAAACCTAGACTCAGATAATTATTGATGACCTCCTTACCGCTTCTTCTGAATTACAAAACCAATTTTGCATGGTGGTAACTCCTAAATGTGTGCTAGTTAACCACAATGCTACAGTAGAGGACGTGCCTAATGATGGTATCAGTGACACACTATCACTTTGACCGCCACTTAAGACTATCACTATTGACAGGCCTGGTAGTAACATCACCTTGCACAGTAATGCTAAATCCTGGATTGTTTCTAATAACACTTATATTGCAGAAGATTTTGTGGACATTTACTTTAAGTTGTTACTCTCTGGCCATGTTCCTAAAGTCCTCATTGTCGCTAAAGAAACCAACTTTCTCCACTCTGTTGTTATGATTGCTGATAACAATTTTCGAATTATCTCTATGTCAGAAGAAGTAGCATACAAACTCAGCATCTCCTACGACTCATCAGTAATCCTCTAAATGCAGAGTGCTAATAGCATCCTTGACCCTTCTCTAGATTTAGCATGCAACATCTTTTGCATTCTCAAAGATATCACCCTCTACTTGCAGATTCATGTCATTCAACAGCCCACCTATGATATCCTACTTGGCAAGCCCTTCAACATACTTATGTGCAGCTCAGTAAAAACTCACTCTGCTGACAACATTACTATCAAGATTATAGACTCTAATTCCAGCAAATCCAGAGTTATATTGACCATTTGCCAAGGTTCCCATCATTGCAAACCTGTAGTACTTGAATACATCTCTACCGACATATGTTATTGGCTCATAGGTGCTTTCATTCACCAGGCTGACATCTTTAATGATAACAATGGCAACTTGATGCTAATGATCAAATACAACTACTTAAATGATCATGCCTATATTGTATTGTATACTGCTTTGGACCCTTCTATTTTATCTTGCTGTAACACTACTGACCTTGCTACTCTCCACTCAAACTCTACTACTAAGTCATTCTCCATGCTGCTTTTTACCAACTACCCTGCTACCGACACTTTCTATACAGATACTACTCAGAACTTTTCATACACCACCTCTAAATCCTCCAATAATTCTGTGCTCACCTATTTATATTTTACCGCTTCCAAACTCTTTCAATCACTTGCTTCAGCCAACTCTTTTTTAACTACTAACTAGTTTATCCTTGGACATGCTATTTTTAAATCCCTTGATCCTGACCCTACTTATGCTTATTGACCTGCCACTAATGCTAGCACTCTGAGTACAACTACCGCTTGACTTACTGAACTCACATCATCATTTCTGAATGCAACTGACTGTTGCTCTGCTGGACCTCCTGATACTACATCTGACTTACCCTTTACTATTGAAACTCACCTGAACTCTATCTGTACCTTCCCTAAACACCAACTCCCCACCAAAACAAAAAGAGGTCCAGATCAAGAAGAAATACAAACTGGTCATGCTAAAATCCAAACTCATCAGCGATAGCCTTGGCAAAGGCTTCTGCATAGAACGTAACATCACCGGTGACCCTCTTGCTGACCTACCTTCACTAGACTCAAACCCATCCTTGACTCCACCAACCAGCTGCTTTACTGCTAAATGAATAAAGCAGTTTGTTAAAGACCATGATATCAGTTTTTTCACCTCAGATAAAGTCACAGTACTAGTTGATTTGGTTGCTAAACACAACAAGGCCTTTACTTGGGATGATTCCAAATGTGATAGCTTTAACCCTATCTACTTTCCACCCATCATCATACCAACAATACTGCACATGCCATGAGTAGAGCACAACCAGCTTATACTGCCTAAGCTCATGGCCAAAGTCTGCAAGATCATATATGACAAACTTAATGCTAGTGTATATGAAGCTTCCAACTTCTCATACTACTCTCAATAGTTCTGCATCCTAAAGAAAAATGGTAAGCTTTGCATCATCTACAGCCTCGAATTTCTCAATCATGTTATGATCTGCCACTCTGGTGTACTGCCTTTTTCCAACTATGTTGCTGAATCTTTTGTTGGCTGGATTTGCAGTGCTACCCTTGACCTCTACATTGGTTATGACAAGCAACTTATCCACCCTTCTTTCCAGGACCTAACAACCTTCCAAACTCCTTTAGAGCACTAAGACTTGTTACTTTACCAATGGGGTGGACCAATTCTATACCAGTCTTTCATAACAATATTGTCTATATCTTACAGCCCAAAATATCACTATACATCCTATCCTTCATCAATGACATTGGTGTTAAAGGCCTAAAGGACTGAAAAATCATTAACAGCATATCAGCAAAGCACTCTGACAATCCCAACATTTGACTAGCACTCTAAAAATTCTTCGAGGTCCTCAACTGCATACTTTAGCATATGAAACATACAGGTGGTACTTTCTCTGGTCACAAGCTCATCTTATGCACTAAGCAAATCAAGATACTCAGCCATGTTTGCACTCCTGCTAGCTAGATACTACAAGAATTCCAACTTATCCTGCTAAAGCACTGAAGACCTTGCTAGTCAATCTCAAAAGTACATGCTTTCCTAGGGACAGTCAGCATCCTCTGTATCTTTGTTAGGAATTTTGCACACCAAGCTCATCACTTCATTAAGCTAATGTGCAAAGACATCTCCTTTGAGTTCAGAGAATTACAGATTACCACTCAATACAACTTAGTCCAAGCTATCAAGGAAGCCAACCTGCTCATATTAATTGACTATAAATCTGTTGATCCCATCATTCTGGCAGTTGACACCTCATTTATCGCTATTGGTTTTTTTCTCTGTCAATACGATGCCAACAACTGTAAGAATTAGCAGTATAACAGGTTTGGCTCCATAATGCTTAACAACAGAGAATTCTGCTACAGCTAGCCAAAACTTGAACTGTACAGCCTCTTCTAAGCCTTCCAAGCACTAAAGATCTACATTCTTGAAGTCCACAACCTCATCATAGAAGTCAACGCTAAGTATATTAAAAGCATGCTAGCAAACCCTGATATACAGCCCTTAGCAAGCATAAACCGCTGGGTTGTAGTGATCCTCATGTTCTACTTTGAGCTAGTACATGTTAAAGGCACCTTCCATGGACCTGACAGTTTGTCTCACCAACTACACTAACCTGACAATAAAGTATTTGAAAATTGAATTAACTGTATGCACAGCTTGCAACAGAGTGGTGGATTGGCCTGAGGAGAGGTCCCTTCTATTTCTTGGTGCAGAATTGTGTGCATGATCAACTTAATTTGATAACATGCAACTTTATGATTTATATGATAGACAGGTATCCAACATACATTCTCTATTATCATCATGTATATCATTCTAAATTGACTATTTCAGCATGCATGTGAAAACCAGAATGCTTATATTGCTCATTGTCTACTTGGGCACTCTTGGTATAGTAACTTACTGATTATTAAAACATTACAGGATGGATTAGTAGATAATGTGGTTTTAGAAGATTTAGCTTCTGTGGATGAACTTGTGTTGATGTGAGCTTTTCTCTTTTTTTACTGTTTCTTAGTTTGCTATAAACACTGATGCTGTCTGCTAGTTTTGTTAAGTGTGGTTGTTACTAGTAGTTTGCATATTGTCTTATTGGCCATATTATGGAAGGATTGGCAATGTCATGAAAGTGTGAAATATATTGCATGCTAAGGTACAGAAACAATATATAAGCTGTTGATTGATGTATTGGTAATATACTCTTCTGTTTTATGATGGACATGTAAACAGATGTGATACCAAACAGAGTCATGTATCAAGGTTGAACATATTGCATACATACTGGTATGTGGAAGAGCATTATTATATCTATCTGTTACTCTGTTTATATTGTCAACTAAGTATTAAGGTGACAGTGTAACATTTTGTGGTCTAAATTTTGCATGTTGATAGAGTTAAAAAAATATGCTATGTACTTTAAAGAGTATGACTCCCTGTTCCATCAGTCATTGACCCTGAGGTGATCGGTAGTCAACAGCAAATCTTCTTCTCTGCTAGGCAACATCTTCAGTGCAATCAACATTCTGTCAAATTCTTTAAGAGAGTCCCATATAACAATTGTCTTTGGATGCCTCCATATTGTTGGTACAGCATTTTCTTCGACTATCCATAATTCTGCATGTTGCGATTCAATCAACACTATTTCTTCCAAAGCAATCAGCAACCAAAACCAATTTACATCTTTCATGGATATGCTGCATTTTATAATTATGATTTTTGTTATCTGAGGCATTTCTGGAAAGCACAGCAGAGAATAGTTGTTGCAAATTATAGATGTTGAGGATATCATCAATGCATTAAGGTTCTCCATAAGAATGTTGCCTAAAGCAGTGGTGTGTTGGAAGACAAAGATAGTCTGTCCAAGTGTAGTGTCAATGCTTTAACACTATCTGCAAGAATTGGATGAGTGGATTGTACAGAGATTGCAGCTACATCAATGAATAAGCTAAGAAAGTATAAGTTAGAACATGATAAAAATATATGTTTCAGGTTATTTTGCAAGCATGTTGATAAGCTTCAAAAATAGCTAACAACATAAACACTACCACTACTGACAGAACTACTAAAACACTCAATTTGACAACTAAAAGCATGCAACATGTATGTCACATGCCACATCACATGACTTTCACATGACTTTCACATGTTCTCTTTCCTATTTTGTCTCTATCTCTTATCATTTCACTATAGTTTCACTTTACAATATTACTGACACCTCCACTTACCACAAAAAGCAGAAAACATTACTAAACTCCCATATAACATTTCAGTTTGACATTTTTCCATAGTCTTACTGATTTCATTGTTAATGCAGCCCATGCTGCTGCACTACAAAGCTACTTAGCACCATACTTACATCTACTCCTGCAGATCTTAGACATCATTAGTAGTATAAAAACCCATTATTTAGACTCTAATAACCAGCAAATTTCTCCTCACTATCTTGCTGTTAGCGCTCTGCATTAAGATCTCAAAGTCTTGACCTGTGTTACACTTGTAGTGGAAGTTTGTAACCTCACTCTTTCTCTCTTCTAACAACAACAATTTCACCAGCAAACTACAATTTATCAGCAACTACAAACTACAAACTTAGCGAACTTCAGTGTATTTTCTCTCTTTACCATTTATAGGAGCATTAGCTCCACCTTACTGACCATGTTTACTCTCTCTCTAGCATCTTTTCACATTGCTAGCCCTTTGATTTGTGGCATTAGCCTCCTACAATCATAAGCATTAGCATTAGCACCATTTTATGTTAGCTTACATTAAACTATTGCAACCTTTTCCTTACTAACATTGCTATCCTTACCAATGTCGCTATCCTTACTGACCGTTGTTAAAGCTCATGTCTCCTCCTCATTCCAGATTTCCTACTTTCACACCTCTCTTTCCTTAGTACCTCCTCTATTTGCATTAGCACTAGCATTGCTGATTGCAATGCTAAGTTCCCCATCCTTCATACCTCCTTTCCCTTCCATTGGCTGAGAATTCTTCCACTATCCTTGCACACACACTACTGTCCTTGTTTCCCTTCACTTTTTCTTAGGTTCTGTGGTAAGTCTCTTTTGCCCTGCTACATGCCTAGAGTGAAGTGGACACTATCAATGTCATGTGTCCAAGAATCAACACAGCAAGTGATGAGGAAAGCAGGGCACAAAGCATACAGCCTGAATACAGCATGACATGTAACAATATACATGCAATCCATTCCAAGTCAGCATGATTGGATTTGTTGTGTATAGTTAGGTTCTGTCATGTCTTAAACTAGGCACATAATGATGCATCATATTTCTATAGGTAGAAAATCAATATGTGAAGCATGCATGGTTGTGTCAAAAAGAAATGCCAAGTTCAAAATTTTGAGAGTAAGCATTGAATTCAAGTTTTGAATAGCTTGAAGTTTAAGCTCAAGAAATGCTGAGTTCAAATTTTTGTATGTAAGTGCTGATTTCATGTTTTGAACAGTAAAGTCTGAAGATCAAAGATTGAGTTTGTCTTTTAAACTATGGCTGACACTATTGCCAATATGAATAGTAATATTTCTGAGTCTCTGAGAGTCTGTGTTGCACTCCAGTCACAGTTACATTGCAATCTATTTATTTATTTCCAATCACACATTTGACTGTTGAATTCATCACAGTAGTATGAACTATAAGGCTTATATTTTAAAGTTGCTGTCATTGAAGGTGTTTTATTCCAGACTGATCATAATGGATGCATTAACCAGATTTTAACATACAATGCAGATGTTAGAGAAACATGTTGCAACCAAAGCATTCTTACAGCAATGACAAAATATGGCTACCTATCTGTTAAGTGTTGAACTTTATCCATTCAGTGTTATCATGAATAAATACACATATTTCAATATAATATATACATATAATGACATGTCTATTGTACAGTAATTATAAACATGTCAAGACATAGAAAGACTATCAAGCAGTTAAAATAGTGGTAATGAGCATAGTTTATAGTCTGTATTTAAATTTGGACATGGACTGTTGTGTAGCTTTACTTATTCTGGGATATTGAAGATGAAATAGTCTGTAGAACTATTTCTGTTGGAGCAGCAGATCCCTAGACTCCAAACAAACTAACTTGGCATTGTAGTGATTTTCAACTTTTTTATAAATGATTTGTTCAGCCAGTCTTCTAGTTGGGGTAATGCAAGAAGCAGGGTCAAACTCTATGAACATGACATGGCAGTTTTGAATCAAGCATATTGTCAATAGGCATAAGCCAAATATGTTGCAATGATGGCTGTTATAGTCAAGCCAATGAGCTAAATTTTGATCAAAGACAAAACTCCTCTTCTCATATCTTTGCTTCTAATTTAGATAGAAATATCCTGTCTGATGAATGCTGCACATCAAAATACCTCACATCAACAGAGTCAATTGTGGATATGCACATAGTATACCCTTTGAAGAAATGAAGTTTATAGACAGTGTAGATGAAAATTAAAATATAGAAGCAAGTGCAGTGTTATTCCATGATATGATGAGATTCATGGTGTGACCACTCATGTTGTTATACAGTCAATAAATTTCATGAATGTTAAATGTGTCTGGATATATAAAATAACCATCACTCTGGCATTGGAAGACTTTAAATCCAAGACATGTTGACAAAGTGTGAAGCATGATGAATTCACAGTTCAAAGAGACAAATATATCAATATCTCCTGGACAAAATGCTTTAGAGAACATTATTAAAAGGCACAAAAAACCCGAAATGAGTGAAGCATTATCTTTGAGCATCTGCAAGACACTATAAGGGTCCTTCATAAAAGTAGCCAGTTGCACTAACATGATGTGAACATATGTGGACACAACAAGTTTTTGATGTGCCTAGTTTGTTTAAGAAAGTGCAATGTTAGTTCTAACCCTGAGAAGGACATGTATAATTCAGATAACCTCAGTATGCAGCTGCAATAACATGTCTTCTTCTACATAAAGGTCACTATTACATGAAATTAGCAGCAAAGTTGACACTTACAATATTCTCTATATTGATTAAAAGCACTATTCAAAATCATTGCAGTAGTTTGTTATAAGATGCATCTGACTGTAATTCAAGAGGGAGGAAAAGCAAAAGATTTGAATGCATGTACTATTATTTGAATAGAACAAATAAGAGCAAGCATGTGGCCTTCAACAATACTTTGACCAATTGAACTTGAACACTTAAGCAATCAGTGTGATGATTCTATTCTAGCCTATTGTGATGTCATGAGAAAGTGAATACTTAAATAAATAGATAGTAGTGTTCAGAACAAACTTGATTATGGAGGTCCAAAAAAAAACAGAGTATTTCAAACCTTTTATCACAAATTGACTGCTGACTCTTAATGCTAATGCATGTCAAGCTGATTGTCCATTACTGGCTGCCACCACTATGTCCAAAACATACAAATTCACTCTTGTTTTTTTTTTTTTTTTCTAAGCAAGAGTCGAAGTTCTTGTCTTACCACTCAACACTGACACTATCACAACAGATCCCACTTATGTTGTGACTGTGTTGGAGTAGCATGTGGCTCAAATATCATAATAAAGATCATTAGTTTTTATCCAATGTATATAATAGCAAATGTTTTGAATTCAGACTCTTTGAATGGTGCATGAAGTGGCAGCAAGTTTTTTTAATCTTTTCTTTTTTGCTTTTTTTTTACCATAGTCTTTGACCTCAGTCAAACTATTATGCTTCAGGATAAGTGTACTACCTTTAAACACTTTTTATAGAGTTAGTGTATATATTGATCTTGTTGTCTTGGAGGAATGGTGTAAACAGTTTATTCAAATTTTGATACATGCAGAATGCTAGTAACAACAGAAGCCAACTGCTACTGTAGCAGGAAATGTGGAGCCACTGTGAGTGTGCTGTTTCTGTTTCATATGTTGGTGCTGCAACATGTTTTATTTTTTCAAAGCTGTGTGGTTACAGTTAAGACTTATCTCTCTCTTTGACTGATTGATTTTGTTGTTGGATACTTATGAGGCAATTCTGTATCGCTATATTTTTGTTTAGGAGTTGAACAAAAAGTGGCATCTTCATTTTTATATAACACTTCTTGATTGTCTTTCTTTTCTTCTGCAGGTGTGTCTTTGTCATCTTCATATTCAGAAACATTGCTTTATTTGCAAGGAATCAATATATCTAGCAGAATATGAAGTTTCCTTGCTACAATGGTGTCCCATGTACAAGTCCATTGATGTAGAACCCATGACTGCAATGGTATAGAGTCAATTGTTTGCTGGCCTTAAACACCATACACCACCATATACTAAATTCACTGTCCATGATAATGAGCTTGCAAGGAGCACTGTTTCAATAAAAAGTTTCTTTAGTTAAAGTGGATTCCTGTATATTTGACCATAGTTTTTCTGCAGAGCCACTTTGAATGCACCAGTTGATATGCATTTTAACAATATCAGGCAGTACTTTGTTTTTGTTCCTGTTCAACTCCTTTTGGTATGCCTTCTCATTGTAAATAACCAGTAATCTTGCATGATGGGCAAGGAGTAAAACAAAGATTTCTGTGAGGGCCTGGTTACTGCTGAGGATTGCTTGCCCAACTTTGAAAATGTATCTTTTGAACAAAGCTTCCAATAGCTGCTATATATGAGAATGGTTCCAGATAGCACAATGGAAGGCTCAATGATCCTAACTGTCCTTATACTTTCAGTGTACTAGTGCACTATAGAGTTCAAAGTATATTGTGATGTACATAATATCAAGAGCACCATTTCAGGTCAAGATCTTTGGAAGATGGCAAAATCCAGCATCTGTAGGAGCTCTTATTGTGGATAAATTATAAATACAGGCATGGAAGCTTATATGCTGTTGACAACAGATCTTTAACTAGCTCCAGCCAACAGAAGGTTAATATCCTAATAAGTGTATTATAAGATGCATGGGAATGGCTGGTGTTTGTCACAGTCAGATGTCCAACAAAATCATGGAATATGCTAGCAATAGTATCTAGTATAAAGGCAGTAGAATAGAAGTGATCCTTTTTACAGATGGTTGGGATCAGAGTCACTACTGCATGAAGGAGGCCTAGTCACATTATTCTGAAAGTAGTATTTAAGGAGTGAGTGAGGTTGTGAAAACATGCATATACATTTTAGTTCCTGGAGTAAAAATCAAATGGCTGATATTCCATAGAGCCTCATTTAGCTTGTCAATAGCAAAATCTCCAGTAAATAGATTTGCACTTGCAAAGTCAAAGAAGCTCCTTGTTTTGAGTGTGGCTATATACCAGATCTTTGTGCTCATTTCAACCTATACAAAGGTTCCATAGCCATTTGAATCTATATGTCAATAATGTGTTATGGCATCTGTAGAAGCAATAGCCCATTGCATGTCAAAAACAGGCCAGGGAGCAGTTCTTAGACAGAATGATTGAGAAGGGGGCTGATATTAATCTAATTGTTTGTTACCATATAATGTAGTAGGCTCGTTTATGGCCCCTACTCTTCCCAATGATTCTTCTGTAAAGCCTTTATCTCTATGTGATTTCTCTGTCACCACAATACAGGCCTTTTTCCACAGAATATCAATGATTTGTTAGCCATCAAAATCTTCATATTTGTCAAATCTCATGACATGTACAGTATTGAAATCAGCTGATTGTTTAAGAGCAGTCTCCATCTTCTGGAACTATAAGAGATCTTCCTTAAACTAGACCAATATTTAATGACAAAGGCTATATGCATTAATATGTCTATCTACATGAAATTCTGGATAGTAGATGTATAGACAGGATTTCTTAGGAGACTTGTCAGCACCAGTGATTGGAAATTGGTATATTTTTGATGCTCAAATTCTTGATCCAACTAAGTACTGAGAGATTGATATTTTCTTTGCTCTTGAGAAACAATTTGAGGTCCTGTTATTTTCAAATATAATGACAAGTTGGTGAATAAGCAGAAAAGACTTACTGTGTTGTCCTGTGTAGAGTTAAATTACACATATAGTTGCACTTTCTACTTGTTTCTTCTAGCCTTTACTCCTCATCTTCTCGAATTTTCCTGTAGTAAGGGGTCTCTCATTCTATCACCGATGTCAGGAGTCTTAGGCTTTGTAGAGTTGCAGGTTGTTTACTTTTACCAAAAGTTTTCTTTCTCCTCACCTTGAACTGTTGCTTTAGATTCTAAATCTCCTTGTCTAATATATAAGTATGCATATAAATCAAGTAAGGAAATATATGCACTGATAATTTATTGTAGCTTTTGCTTTATTCATTTTCAGGTGCTTTGCTACTTAGTCTACCAGTAGCTGATTTGACTTGCTGTTGATCTTGCAAGACTGCAATGCTATTCAGATTGACCATGTTGGATAAAATATTGGTGTCTTTATTTGCTGGAGCAACATCTCCTCTTGAGCTGTCCTGTTCATGACTTTCATCAGTTCAACCTGTCTTTATTAGGCCAGTACACAGTACTTCCATTTGGATCAGACTGAGAAGCCAATTGTCAATGCTGTTAAAATGCTCATTGTTGCAAGAGGGTGTATTTTCAGTGTCACTGATTTTTTTATTTTTCTGAACTTTAGTGAAAGCTCAAAAGCTGCCATCTACAGCATCGTCTGCACTGTAAAACCTTGAAGCATTTTGCATGTATTGAGAACATAGATATGCACTCAAAAACACAGGTATAGTCTCAGCAGGTTCATCAGCAAATGGTAAGGAGTCAGACAATACTATATGTTTTGGTGTATTTTCTTTTTTTCTGTCATGGTACTTGATGAAGTGAAATAGTCAAACAAATGTTATAATTATACCTTTTTTAACTCCATTAGCCAATGACTTGTTGTGGTTGTACTCAGTTCTTTTAATATTGGCAAGGCTATTCACAGTTCTTCAATAAGGTTTCCACCAACAGCAGCGTTGAAAAGTATTTTCCAAAGAGCTCTATTGGCATCTATAAGAACTTGAGGGTGTTGAATTTCACCAAGTGTTTTCCATACCTAGCATCACATTAGAACATATTTGTAGAGCCAAGTATAGCATACCAATAAGAGAGTGTCACATCCAGAAATCTCTATATATTTGTTTGGTAATAGCAGTAATAAGGGACTGATTGTAAGGGCAATGTCCAGTTGATTATGAAAAGTGAGCTTTCTATGTCTGGCATAATGATGGGTTTGAAGCGCAGTGAACATCACTTCATCTGCATTATTGTTTCTGTGCTGTCTGTAAATTGACTATACACATGGACATCATAAAATACATATGAATCGAGTATCATAGGTCCAATCTGCCCTATATCATTAGGTGAGAACAGGTTGTCCTGGAAAATAGAAAGCACATCAGAATATTATTTTATTTGAAATTAGTTGATGTTGCAACTTTGAGATAGAGACCCAGGTTTATAGTAGCTGTTGTGAGATTAATAATGGTTTGTATAGCATCCTTTTGCATATCACATGCTACCAGCTAGCATACAAATTTAACAAATGGTCAGTAGAAGATCAGGCTGATAATTCTGCTCTCATTGCATGGATCAAGATGTCATTGAGATGTTTGTCTAGTTCATTGATAAATTCTCAGAGTATGAAAGATATCTGATTCAGTGAATACAAAGGCTGAACATATAGTTAGTGAAGCTTTGAGTGGAGCAATATGATACCATGTTTTTACATACTGCCTTTGAATGGTATGCAATTTGTTCTGTTGTAGGGCTTCTGTTTTTGAGTACTACAGGAGCTCCTTACAAGAAGTTATAGACATCAATAACTCAGTACAGCTTGGCAGACTGGAACAACACCTAGCATATTCAATATTCAGAAGAAGTGCTTGCTAGACCCATCATCACATGCTTAAAATGTGCCATATTGCTATGTTCAACCTTTTTAGGCACCTTTTTCTCTTCATTTGCCAACTTGTATGCAAAGTTATTGTGGAATTTCAGCATGCTACATGAAACAAGAATTCAAAGGTACATATTTGAATCAGGCTTTCAGGCAAAAATTCTAACTCTAGATCTTTGAAGGTGGTGAGGACATTTGTGCTCCAACTAAATTCACAAAAGTCTGGATTGCCTATATGGACAGGTCAAGGCACATTATCTGGAGGCATGGTTCTGCAATGGAGAGTCACCAAGTAGGCAAAACCAAAAACCAAATATTCAGAAATCAGTTGATATGCCATATGTGTATATATTTGGCCTCAAAATGAAAATCCAATGGAGGCCTGAGGCAATTCAAAGCAGTGTAGATGAATGTCATTTTCAAGTATTATCCAATGGTATGACTCTAAGTCGACACAGTTTCAGGTCTGGAGAATTTACACAGTGCATTCCAACATCTTGGTAGATGCCACTTAGATGTATTATATAACGAAAACGTGCAATATACATCTGAGGTCTGATTGATTTGATTCCTTGACACTATCCCAACATGGCACATATAAAATGATCTGTCAAACAGCTGTTTTTTCAGGGTTTATCATGTACAACACGCAGAACAACAATTACAGAAAAGGTGAAGCTGTTATAAAATAGATGTATCTTCATGATTACTGGTGTTTAAATGGAGAGAATTACCTTTCTAATGAACTAGTTGCTGTTAGTTACTGACTGTTAGTTACTGACACATCATATGTGAACAAGGCAAATGAGTTGGACTTGGGTTTGTCCTCTGTGCTTACTCGTGCAATGCACTCTTTTGTTTTTTAATTGTTTTGATTGTTTCTTTTGTGTTTTTTTTACGTTTTTTTTTCTTCCTTGCTGAATTGCATCTGACTGGCTTTATAGGTGAGAATGCCCTGGGTAATGTGATGAACCCTTCATTCAAGAACAAGGGAGGATTGGTAAATCTGAAAGAGACTGATGTTGTGAGATATGATGCATTATATGCCACCAAAAACAAAGCAGAAAAGGAATCTCTAACAGACAAACTTATGATTGCAAATAAAAGGTGACACTGTATGAGGCAGAAGTTTGAAGAGGTCCCTTGGGTTGATGACCATATGAAGAAAGTGACTAGGGCTGCTTCAGGTCAGCTAATTATTCAATTGACAGAGAATGTGCATCTGAAATAACAACATCCAATGCAGAGAAGAATGAATGCATCAGTTTGAAAAGGAAAGATAGGTGGCTATTGTGGGCCAGTCCATTGGTTGTAAGACTAAACCAATTCAATTTTGATAAATATGGATCCATCATCATGGACCTGCCTTGCAGCTCAGATCAAATGATAGGTCTGAAAAAGGACTTCATTCTTATGAAGAAAATATTCTTGGGCATCTACTGATCATATTGAGGACTACTTACATGGCTGACATAGGATAAAGCAGATATGTTCATCTTAAAAGGTGAAGAAGCTAGTGGAGATTCTGCACAGGAAATGGTGAAATCAAGTATGTTGTGCTACTCCATAGTTGCATGGACAAAGTGTATTGAGATCAATTATGACCATTCTAGCAAAGCCTTGTAAAAGTGTCATGTTGACCACTTCTGCAAGGAAAAAGAGGAAAACTGAGAGTGTGCTTCCATGCTGATTGTATTGTGATATGAAGGATGCAATTTGTTCAGTAAATAAATGCTGAGGAACTCATGGACAAAAAAAAATGAATAGAAAAAAGGAATGGTCATAGTAATCAAAAGCAGGGGAGGAAATCGGAGAGTGCTCAGGGTGTTTTGCTTGTCCAGTCCAAAATCAGTTTGGGGTTTCTCTTTTGCAGATAGCAATTGTCAATTCCAGACTAGGTCATTCATCAGATAAGATCAAGGTCAATACTTCAATTGATACTTCAATATCTTTGAGCAAAACTTTTGGAGCAGTATGTCCTTGTTTGAAGGCCAAACAGATGAGAGGTTTGCAGTTATCCACTTTCTGCCTCCAACCTTAAAAATATAAAAGGAAAGAGGCAGACAGTGTACACAAATCACAACAATGATGACAGGCTCAGCATTGGTAGACCAGGGACTTTGAAGGTAATAGCAATTGATACAGAAAATATTGAATTAGCTGG
>JAGGAW010000113.1:3801-18651 GCA_017657375.1 Termitomyces sp. T27 | reverse complement strand
AGTACTCAACTGACAGGCGCTGGTGATGGCGCCCCGGAACCACCCTCCTGGAACTTCTTCCGCAAAACAAGCACCCCTCCCTTCAACTGAGCCACGTCCCTGACCAACCCCGAGAACTGCGTCTTCTTATCCACATCTGTGAGGTAAGGCGTAAAGTGATGAATGCACTCCCTCGTCGTCGCACTCTGCGTGCTTCCCAGCCACTCAATCAGCATCGCCTTCAGCTGCTCGGGCGTGGCATTGACGGGCGCGGCCCCTGCCCCTGCGACTGCCTTGCGTTTCTTGGGTTTGGGCATCTGAGTTCCGTTTACCCCATTTGTGGCAGGAGCGCCATTCGCGGGTTCATCGACCGCCTTGCGCTTGTTCGTTTTTGGTGCCATGGGGCTGCCTGTTGGGCTTCCCGCGACCGGGCTTGTGGCGCGACTGTTGGACGCGGCGGGACTTGTCGCCCGACTACCAAGCGGGGTGTTTCCGCCATTCATGGGAGGCTTGGGTTTGGGTGGTTTTGGGCTTGTAGCCCGCTTCGCGACAACAGAATGTCCGCCAAGACTTGGCGAGGCTACGGGAGATGCGGCCCGGGAGTTTGCGTTTGATTGAGGACGGGCAGCTTGTCCGGCTTTCGGTGGTTGCGATGATGACCGAGAATCTGACTGCTGTGGTTGCTGCTGGACAGCAGGTCCTGTCTGAACTACGGGTTCTTCCTCTTCTTCTTCCACCTAGGACTAAAATTAGACAGTCGTTTCAAACTGACGAATTTCGACACTTGCCGAGCTTGCATATGGGTTTTCCTCTTCATCACTGTCGTATACATCGTTGCCTTCACGGTTGCGAATTAGTTTCTGCATTGCTTTGGCCTGTTTTGTCATGCCGGGTACTGGTGTATCGTCGTCAGATTCGTCAACGCCGGCCTCACGGTGCTTGTTAGCAGTCTTGTATTCCCGCTTTAGACGCTCCTGCAACGATAGTCAGCAACTAAAACACCCGCCCGCACAACATAAATGGACCAACTTCGAGCTCTTTAGCTTCCTCATCGTCACGATCTACCTCCATCGGCTCTTCATCGTCAGCGAAATCTTCCTCGAATACTTGTTCGTCCAAGTCTCCCTCTCCACCCATTTCCTTTTCCCGGCGCCTTTTTGTGTCTCCGTCATCGTCGTCATCGAAAAGGCCATTCATGCCGCTATCTACCGTCTTAAGTTTACGTCCACCGGGACCGAGACTCTGTCCAGAGCTGTGAACGAGTCCACCGTCTATTGTACGGCCTTCTGCCTCTGCTTTGAACATGGCAGCCGTTTGTGCAGATACGTTTTTGCGGGATGCGATCCATGCCTCTCCTCGTTTCTGGCGTTGGTTATACTGCCATAAAAGCAACTATTAGCATAATCATGTTGTAGATTACAGTGAACATCTGCCACCAATGATTCCACATTCGCAGTGTCCGTCGGGAGATCGTGCTTCATCTTCTTCTGAAATTTGTACCAGCGATGTGTCGGCACAAACTTGAAGACATCGTTCACGGCAGGCATGAAGAGCGCGTACGTCTCAGATCTCGCCACGTCCTCCATCTGGGCAACCCACACCTCTTCCTTGTCCGGCGACGAGTCCTCCATAACCCATGGGTAGCGCTCCTCCCGTCGTAGCTGTCGCACTTCCTCCGGCACAACATACACCTGCCTCGTCTTCTTCTGGAACCGCTTCTTCCCATTTGCCACGAGCGCTTTTCCCTTGCCATTCGCGTTACTACTCCCCGACGCCCCGTCCGACGCATGTATCGGCCGTCCCTCTGCGTCCACCATGACCATCTTGCCATCCATACCGATAACGGGCTTGCCGTCCGGCCCAAGCATCGGCCCCACAGCCTTGGGGGCGCTATCGTTCGGTTCATCATCGTGTCTCAGCTCCTTGCGGTTGAGTTTTATGGGCTGCTTCCAGCGCGCAAGATCGACTATCTTGCGCGAGTCGAATTTCATGACGTCGTATTTCCAGCCGTTGAGCGCAGAGGACATGAGCTTGAACTCCTGGTAAGGGCCGGTCGGCAAGCGGAGGGATTCGTCTTCGGGTTCTGCTGGCTGGGGTTTGGGCTTCGGGACTGTGGGTTTTCGAGGAGATGAGGAAGGAGTGGGGGATTCAGGGTCTTTGAATGGGTCCTTCTTGACCTTCTTGGGGTGGAAGAGGAGAGCCATCGAGGGAGCTTTAGGCGCCATTCTGGGCTACTTGGGCATTAATAACACACGACTGAGGGATAAACGGCTGCGATGCAGTCGTCGGAACGCACTGGCAGCAGAGACAGGGCAGCAAGCTAGACGGTAGGCGAGAACAAGAACGGATTTGTTGTTGCTGACCTCACACCATCACAACAGGTATCAACAACGCGTTGATTCCATCGCCACCTGACATTTGTTTTTTTGTGTGACAAGGCGATATATACACTGTCTATGCCCGTATACGAGAAAAGAGGAAACAAGAATGAGAGAGGAAAAAAAAAAGACCAGTCCATCGGCGATATTGTACATAGGGATACAGTATGGTTCATTTCATGTTGGAGACGGCTCCATTCTAGAATCGAGTACGGATAGAGGTGCACTAGGAGGAATCATGTTTTGGGCAGAGGAAGGTCGTGATTGTGGGGCGTGTTGTAGTGGCGGGGGATGGGGATGTGGGATTGGATGGGGGATGGGACCGGGGGGGAATTGACCAGGAACGGTTGGTTGGCCGTAGACAGGGGCGAAAGACAAGCCTTGAGCTTGACGAGTGGCATCGAGCTCGTGGCGCAGCATCTCGAGCTCGCGTGCCATCTCTTGGTGACTTTGTTTGAGATGGACGACAAACTCGATGGCTGAAGAGGGGGGCGGTTAGACTGAAGAGTTTTGGAAAAATAATGACATGGTACATGCCTTTGCTGAGAATCTCCCACTTGCTCGCCTTCATGCCGCGATCTGCAGGCAGCTGGTCGCGGAGCTCGTCAAAGAGGTCCTTCATCTCCTTTCGGCGTTTGCGCTCTGCGAGTTTGTGCGATACGCGGAGTTCGGGGGAGCGAGAATAGGGGGTGGTGGGGTCCTTTTGCCTGGTGGCAGAGGTGGGGGAGGGTGCGGGGGGTGGGCCGGTGTCGTCGTGTGGGCCGTCGCGAGGGGGCTGGGCCATGTCTGTGGGCCAGACAAAGGGCGCGGCTGGACGGCCCTGCGGGGAATCGGCGCCGGTAAAGGCCGAGGAGAAGGATGACGTAGAGTCGCGTCGGTCACCGAGCCACCAGTTGGCGCGCGAGTCCACAGAGTTGCGCCGATCGTTCAGACTCAGCTGCCCAATCCGCGCCGTGTCGATCGCCGACCCCCGCCGCTTCGGTGCCGGGCCCTCGTCGCTCGGCACCCCCGGCCCCGCCAGCACCTCTTCCCCAATCTTCCGCTTCGTCCCCGACAGCAGCCCCTTGTCCAGCGCAATCGAGTGTCGTCGCATGCTGTAGTCAAACCCCTCGTCCACCTCCATCATCTCTTTGCCTTTCACTGCCCCTGCCGCATGTTCAGCGCCGTCAACCCAAACAAAGCTAACCAACCTTGCTCTTCTGGCGACGACCGCAGCAGATTTCGTATCTGCATCTCTCCCCCTCCGTGCGGCGTCGCATCCCCAAACACATATGGCGACACTGGCCGTGGATCCTGGTGCGCCGACGACGTGCCCGACGACGCGGAGCTGGGCGGTTCTCCTGGTGCGCGGTAGGTCGTGTTCAGCTTGATTGCATGCAATGACGGGTCTGTGATCGACCCCCGTCGTTGGTTCTGCAGGTACTGCAGTGGCGCCAGCGGTGGGGGCGACGGCCTCGTCGGTGGCTCCTTGCTCGCAGACCCGTTGGTCTTGATGTGGGACATGTCGGGGACGTTGTCTGGCGCTGCAACTGACGACGTGACAAGTCGACAAAGACCTGCGAGTGCGTGCACTCTGGTTTTTGGTTCCAAACGCCGGATGATCGATAAATTGAGCATATCGCGTGGTCAACCTAATCTGGTTATATTGGAACAAACAACCCCAACGTGCGACTTGCTCATATTTGGCTCAGCACCGTCCTACCCAGCGCCATGCGCGCCTGAGAGCTAACCAAGATGTTACGTTCGTACGTACCCCCGCTGTTCCGCGTCATCCTCCCTGTCCGTTCCCTCTCCACGTACTTTTTCTCCCACTCATCCTCCGCCGCCACAATGTCGCGTACCCTACCCACATAATCCAGATGTACCTCCTTACGCCGCACTGTCATAATCGACACAGGCACAATCCCCTCTAAAGCCTTTCCAGTTTCTAACTGATGATCCACGCGAGCACGGAACAGCTCACGCGTTCGACAAGGGCCGATCCAAACTGACGTCGGCTCTTGTGGCTCACCACGTGAAAGCCACACTGCCGCCGATGCCATCTCTGCGTCCCAAGAATACAGCTCTGATTCAGACCAAGTTGACGCTCGTGGGCAGAACAGCACCGTATGCCCGATTTCATCGTCATTTGACGGTTCACAGGCGCTCCACCCCAGACCCTAGACGGGGAGTAAGTCAGCCTCCTGTCGCTGTCCTGCGCGAGAACGTACCTCCCGAGTGTCCCAATGCCCACGTCTGAGATACGTGTCCATGTACGAAACAAACTCTGCATGACGTGCCGCCCGTGCTCTCACTACCATGGCAGACACACCATGGTCTGCTGACAACTTGTTTGGCTCTTCTTCCCTCGGGTCATTTCCCCAGGACCGATCCCAATCACACATGTTGTCCTCTCTATCTTCTTCATCTGGTTCCCACCTGGAACTAGCTTGATTTCCAGAAGCACTAGCGTAGAAGAACTGTAGATTGTTGATAGTCCGACGTAGATCTGGCGAGGGAAAGTCGCCTCGGGCCGCAGGGTTGGGAATATCTGGTAAATCAATGACCCCGACCTTGGACGCCGAGTCTCCGTAGAACCGAAGAAGAGTCTCTCTGTTTAGTAAACAGTGATTTTCATGAAAACATAACGCCTGCAGATATGATATGGCTAATTGGGGTGCACAAGGCTGGAAGATTAGGGTTGTCTGAAGGGGAAGATCTTGCGTGGGTACAAGGGATATGTCTCCAGGAACGCATGCGTTAGTCTTCGTGATCTAAGCCCGAGAACACCATGGGACATACCATTGCAGGTGCATATCACAGGTCTCTTACAATCCTTGATAAAGTTTGTGACAGCAGGCCAAAAGTTTGCGTCGTCCTTGAACAGAATGTCCACCTCCTCAATTAGTATCAGAGATTGTCGGATGCTGGGCGGCGCTAACATTGAGTCTGCCGTGGTGGATGAATGAGGCCCGGTATCTGATTCCACGCCGTCATCTCCTTTCGGCACAAGTGTGTCGTTTTCCTTGGTTCCTTTGAGGTGACTACCAAAGAGATCGAGTGAACCCAGTACGCCTGTACTGGCCTTCCGCACATGGTGATTCTTACCGGCATCCCCAATCAAGCTGTCAATACCGGCTCCATTTCGCCTTCCAATTCCGGGATAGACCTCGAGCACATCCCACCCGAGCTCCTCAGCACATGCATAAACGGCCGCGGTTTTTCCTGACCCAGACGGCCCCGTAAGTAGAATCGTATTGGTAAGCGAGGTGAAAGTGTGCTGCGCAGAGGCATCATGTTGAAGTGGGGGTTCCGTGAGAGATCCCAGATCAGGAGGGGGAGATACACGAGAAGCAGGGGTTGAAGCTCCATCATCGTATGGCGGGGGACTCGATGGTGCGGGAGAGGAAAAATAATCTGTGTCATACACGATCCAAGAGTCGTCTTCATCTTCCGAGTCGACTCTTCGCTTTTTCTTTCGACGCTTTTTCTCCACTTCGCGTATAATCGTCCTAGGCCGCTTGGTGCCTCGCGAAGTTTCGGCCTTTGCTTTCTTCTTCCCCTTCACGTTTGCATCCGGGTTCTGTTCCTCTTTGGAAGCCTCGCTTGTCTCCAACTGTAGTTCAAGAGCGCGTATCCAGTCGCGGAGATATGTAGCATTAGCTTCATTGCCGAGAATCTCTGCCGCACGGGTTGGTCGCCATTTGTCGACCCAGAGCCGATGTGCAGACCCCTCAGGCTGGGATGCAGTAGTAAAGCGAGATATAGCTGGATGTTCTCGATGTTCATCCGGAATAGTATCCAAGAAGGTATCTATATTAAGCGGAGTAGATGCAGTTGAAATTTGGGTAGATGGCGTTATGTTCTCAGTCAGGAGTTGTTTCAGTGACCCAGCTTCATATGAGATAGAAGTCGAGCTAGACTCATGCTTGGCGAGACGGCCAAAGGGGATACTTGGGGGCGAAAAAGCGTGTTGTGGGCCACGAACATGTTGCGATTCCTTGTTCGGAAACGGTGCAACTGTCTCCTTAGCCTTTGAAAGGCGGGAATTAGACGATGAAGGAGTAGTCCTTGGGGGACGCATCGCAAAGATAGGCGCCAACTTGGGCTTCACTGCCTCGTCAGGGAACTCTAAAATTACCACCTCAGGTGACTGAGATGGTGATGGCACAGGTACAGCCTTCGGACGAGGGGCAAACAAAGGTGCAAGAGGCTTAGATACACTGGCTTTGGAAGGTCGAGTAGGTTTTAGAGGCATCGATTCCACGATGATGGGATCCTCTTGGCTGCCACTTTCTTGGATGAGTGCAATGCATTCAGAGCCTGGAGCCGGTTCGCTGGGCATTTCATCATCTTCGATTTCTATAATTATATCGTGTTTGGGGAGTGATTCTGCAGGTGGAGGCGACGGCAATGGTGGTGCGGGCTTCGTGAAGAAGGGATGAAGGGGTCGTGGCTCGAGGCTTGCTGTGACAGAGGAGGTTGAACAAGAGATTATGTCAATGGTCCGAGAGAGTTCTGCTCACTTTGCCTGAGCTTCTCAACCATTGGGGCCATAGTCATCTCTTCTGTGTCCTCGGCATTTGTTGATGTCGAGGTTGAGGAAACTGGGATCGGTTGCGTGGATTCGTCCTGGATCACCTGTTCGACTTGGACAGGAGTATTTGGATCAGATTTAGCAGGAAGTAACTCAAAGAGTGTCCTCTGTCTAGTCGGCGCGGACTATCGAACGTCCCATGAGTATGCAAGGCGAGGCGATATAAGGGTGCCAAACCAACCGATTTGGCTTTAGATTTGGCCAAGACGCTCCTTCTCGTGTCCACCATTGAAAGAAATCGCGTCTGTTTCCTCGCCTCTCTTCGTAAGTCCAGTCGATGAAGATGTTGAGCTCGAGAAACACGACGCGTTGAACACTTGTCACTCAGCCTGCACGTGACATTTCTTGAGGCCGGCCCATTGGGTCTTCTGTTCTCCTCAATGCCCTCCCCTTCGCTGTCATCCCAGCGTACACCCTTGCAATGGATTTCGAATGAATACTTTGGTAGAATGCGTCTCACATGTCCTACGCCAAAATCTCTGACATCAGCTGAATTTCCAGAACAAAACGGAGATAACATCGAGATCCTGGAGAATCCTCCATCCTCACTGGAGTTTTCTAGACTGGTGCATATATCACGTCCTGTTGTCATCAAGGGTGGGGAACCTCCGATGTTTACGAATTTGACTAAGCCTCTTTTTTCCTGATGAAAGGATTCAAGGTCCCAGCTTCGACGTTATGGTCTGATAAATATCTGATAGACCGTATGGGTGCCAGACAAATTTCGATAGCCGTCACTCCCAACGGGTGCGGCATAGGATCCATCATGATGTACTGGCCAGTCGGCTGATTTCCTGCCTAGACTCGCAGACGCTGTCACTCTGGGACCTGGTGATCAGTTCTACTTTGTAGAACCCCTGCTAGAGAAGATGACAATGGCAGAATTCCTGGCCAATATTTCGACAGGTCCGGCATGAAACGACATCCTTCATAAATTTCTACAGCTGTTGATCAGCAAGTAGGGTTGACGTCGAGTAACGACGACATCTGTTATTTGCAGTCACAAAACGGAAACCTCTACTCCGGTAATGATTTTATCGGACAAGGTGTTCAGTCATTCTCCGAATTTGAGCCCTTGAGATCCGACGTGCCTAGTGAAATTGCATTTTGTACGGAAGCACTTGGTGTGTTTTATCTTGCCGCTCAAGAATTCATCCTCTGACAAGTTTCAGAAAGGAAGGTCACCAGATGCCGTCAACTTGTGGATTGGCGATGGTCGAAGTATCACAAGCATTCATAGCGGTAAGTTGAGCTGCATCCAGTATGTTTTCTCTCTGTCCAATCTCTAAGTATTGACAGATCCCTATGAGAACATCTATACTGTGTTACGCGGGGCGAAGCACTTCACCTTACTTCCACCGACCGAAGGATGGTGTTTAAAAGGCAGGTTCATGCCTTGTCGATGATAATGATAGAATGTAATATTTCATAGAACGTCGTTTTCCTCACGCGTCGTATCGACGATGCTCCAAAACGGGAAAATTGTTTGTCCAGCCGTCTGAAGGTGCAGACAATATCCGCTGGTCCTCTGTGTCAAGCCCTCACATTCCAGGTGTACTTCCACCGGAGGCCCACCCTATACATATTACTCTAGGCCCTGGAGATACCCTTTACCTCCCTGCAGGTTGGTGGCACCATGTTCGACAGTTGTCCGGAGCCACCACGATTGCGCTTAATTGGTGGTATGATATGGAAATGCGTGGTATGTCCTGGATAACGCTTAGCTTTCTGCGAGGGGTCAGTGAGACTCCATTTGGAAACGTCGACGGAGATGGTGAAGAAATGGAGTAGATGGTACAGTGGGTAATGTAACCGTTGGAATGGGTACCTAGAAATTGATTAATATTGATTTTTTGCGTGCTGGAACGCGTCACGCTGCTGGTCTCACATACCATGTCCCGATCAATATGTGTGACGGTCACTATTCTCTGTCACAATTTTTTGACACTTCCACCCGCGCCTCATCTGCTTTCCATTATGCCCAAGGACAAGTCAGAGAAGAAGGACAAGTCAGAAAAGAAGGACAAGAAGAGGAAGCAGGCGCCAGATGCCGAGCAGACCGCTGATGTTGAAATGGTAGACGTCGATGGCCCGAAAGTAACTTGGTCCACATTATCTTCCGTATCCTTATTTACAGCGTTGTGGATTGCAGTCACCCAAGAAGGTGAAGAAAGAGAAAGAAGAGATTGTGGTACCTGTTGAGGACCTTTCACCTATCGCCAACCCCCTTGCACAGAAGAAACTCGTGAAGAAGTTGCATAAAACCATCAGAAAAGGTGGCCGTTTTCTTAACTCTTGTTGAATCGTTTGCTCATTGCGGACTCAGCTTCAAAAGCACGGCAGGTGAAGCGTGGAGTGAAGGAAGTGGTAAAGGGAATCCGAAAGGGTGAAAAAGGGTACGCTCATTTGCAAGTGATGATGATAGTCTTCTTATAGCTATTCACCTTAGTCTCCTAATTTTAGCGGCGGATATCAACCCAATCGACATCATATCACACCTACCAATACTCAGTGAAGAAGCAAACATACCTTACGTCTTTGTGGCCTCTAAAGAAGAGCTTGGTCATGCCAGTTCAACAAAACGGCCAACAAGTTGTGTAATGGTCTGCCCAGACCAGAAAAGAAAGAAGAAAAAGGAGGCAGAAGCGGAGGACAAGGACGATGACTACCGGGAACTATACGACGAATGCTACAAAGAGGTTGAAAAATTGGACACACAAATTGTATTTTGACTTCTAGTAGTTCTGTTCAGATGTCAACTTTTCAGTAGCGAGGAATTTGAGTTTCACACGATCGTGGACCAATCTATTTCCCCTACCGCCAGCACAATTGCCCAATACCCTCCTTTCCCTATTTACTTCCCCTAGAGCTATATATTACTATGCCTGCTGCAAAGTCAAAAGCTGCTCCAGCAAGTAGCGGTGCCACTTCGAAGGGAAAACCCTCTTCTGTCACCAACAGCGGTACCTCGACCCCGGTGTCCACCACCGACAAAAAGGACGCTGCGGAGGCTCTCGCAAAACTTGCTGGCGGGAAACCCGACAAGAAAGCCTATGATGCTGAGCAGGAGAAATTCAAGAAGGAAATTGACGCTCTGCAGGCTAAACTCGTGAGTAACATTTCTCTTTCCCAAAATTCACTGCACAACTAGGCACGACAGTCCGCTGTTAAGGATAAAATTTCTCTGGCCACGAAATCCGGAGGGCCTGGAAACGAACGAAGGAATGTCCTTCGTGCCGAACTTGATGCAATCCGCGGCCAGCAGTCCAGTAACAAAATGTCTAGGGGCAAAATTCTGGACCAGATAAAGGCCTTCCAGGACGGCATCCAAAAGAAGGTCTGTGTCATTCATTTACCACCAAATTAATTTGAGCCCAACGTCTTTGATGCAGATCAAAGATCTTCAGGCTGCGAAGGGCAAGGTGCCCTTCAAAAATGTTACAGAAGTAGATGCACACATCAAGTAGGCTTTTGTTAACCCGGCGAAACCCCTATACTCATAACGTTCCTTTAGAAACCTAGAGAAACAGGTTGAATCCGGCAATTTGAAGCTTGCTGATGAGAAAAGGGCACTGGCGGATATTTCCACCAGCAGACGAACCCGTCGTATCGTGGAGAGCTTCCAGGCTGACCAGGACTCCGTCGAGGCTGATCGTGCTAAGGTTGAAGAGTTGCGCAAGCAGCTTGACGACCCTGAGTTCAAGGCTACCTCCGACCGCTACGATGCCATTAAGGCAGAACTGGACGCTCTCAAGAAGGAGAGCGACGATGCCTATGCTAGTCGTACCAAACTGTTTGAGGAACGTGACGCTATTCAGGCCCAGCTCAATGCACTCTTCAATCAGAAACGGGAGCTCACTGCCCAGTATCGCGAAGCAAATGACCTTTACTGGAATAAGGTCAACGAAGATCGCGCGCGTCGTGCCGAGAAGGCGCGGGCTCAACGTGCCGCAGAGGAGGCACAGAAGAAGGCAGAAATTGCCGAACGTCTCCTCGAGGAGGCTAAAGTCCCTGCCTTCCAAGCCCAAATCGAGGACTGTCAAACCCTCATCGATTTCTTGTCTGGCAAGACCTCTGGCAATGTCACTTACAAGTCCACGCCTCTCGTGGAGAAGAACGAAATTGCCGGTGTCGCAAAACTGGAGGTCAGACAGGTTGAGGCTGTTCCTGAGGGATCGGTTGTGCGGAAAAAGAAAGGCGAGGAAGAGGAAGCATACTTCGTCGGTGCAAAGGGTAAATCGAAAGGCAAGAAGAGCACATCAAACACTCCGGCGAGCCCTTCTGCAAACCTCAACCTTCCTTTCCCCACACTTTCCGCCCTCATGTCACTTTCTATCCCTCCTCCTGCTTCCGCAGCCGATGCACCTCGTGTCATCGAGGATCTTCAGACGAAGAAAGCTTGGTTTGAGGCTAACCAGGCTCGTGTCACCGCTGAGAACATTGCCAAAGCTGAACAAAACATTCAGCGTCTCACCAGCTCAAAGGACGGGAAAGTGGCTGAAGTGCCAAGCGGTGACGAGACATCTGCAGAGCCGGTGTCGCCGTCCCAGGATGAACCCTCTGTCGAGCCCTCAACAAGTGAGACGCAGGGTCAAGTAGAAGAACCCAAAAAAGAAACTGCTGAGGAATCATAATGACGGACATGCTGGATGGATAGGACGTATTTAATACGATCTGTACTCGTTTCACATGCATGCTTGGATATACGCTCCCTGTGATGATATAATTCATATCAGCTATATAAAAGCAGAGAAAACAAGCACGACGGAGTGAGTATAGATAGATATCGATAACAAAATCCTTGTGAAAACAAGACAAGTACAATATTAAGGAGTGTGTGGGAATTGGAGCAGAGAGAGAAAAACGATACAGAGGGTTATGAGGGTGAGATAGTTTAGACAAGAATAACAGGAATGACCACGAGGAAAACGAGATTATCCACAAATGAAAGCAAAGCTTCGTCCACAGTAACTCCAGACAAAACAGAACAAGATAGATCAGTAACTATACCCCAGACGGTTGCTCAGTCTTAACAGGCTTGGGTTCAGTTTCTGACTCGCTCGCAGGTGTAGCAGAAGGGCTGATGCCCAGATCCTGGAATGTGGAGTTGGATACGTCAAAGGCGTTTCCTGTGCCCGAGAAATCAGTGAATGAAAGCCCTGACTGTGACGGCTCGTCCGGGGTGGAAGAAGTATCCATATATGATAATGGATTGTACGCATCCGAGTTAAAAGAAGTTGTTGATGCGGGGTCGATAGAGCCGGACGGGAAGGGGTCATTTTGGAGGGCAGCCAGCATACTCGAGGTGGTTGGAGTGACAGCCATCATCTGTTGTGGCCGGACTTCCAAAGCGTTGAAGGACTCTTGCCCTGCCATTGGTGATAGGGTAAAGAATTGCTGTTGCATGACAGGCTCCACCGATGCAGCGACCGAGTTTGTCGAAAGTGCCACACTTCTCAGAACGTTCACCGCGATCCAGTCGCTAAAACATTTTTCTGATTAGTAACACGTTTCGAGATGAATGATGCGAATATCGACTTACTCGAGGAACAGTTTCAGGATTTGGAATGCACCAAAAGCGGGATCGCTGCGAATGGTCAAGTCCCGCATGACCTGGCTCGTAACGTATCCCCAACGAATAAGGACACTCCGCGAGCTCATCTGTCCCCTCTCCTCTTGTTGATTCGCCCGGCTGCTGCCCATTAATCGCTCGCAGCACTTGTCTGCCCACGCCATCACCTCCCGCACCGGTTCGTTAGTCTTTGTTAAGCTGTCCAACATTTGCACAAATTCGACTTCTAGAAGCTGCACCAAGTCCTCGTGACGACAGTTGCAGACCAAGGCGGACTGATTTCGGACGGATTCAAAATCAACTTTGACCCAGGACCGGCGCATCTCGGCCAGCTGCTTTTGGTTCGTTAAGACGGTATTAAGAGCCTGGGTGACTTGGTAGATGTCAAGGTACCGCACTAGAAAATAGACATTAGGATTATCGAGGGGAAAGAAGAGTGTACAACGTACAAACGAGGTGTCCGAATCGCGCCCCAAGTTCCACCTTTGGCTCGACAAACGTATTGCCATAATTTTCAAGAGCAACCAACAAGATCTTCTCCATCTTGTTAGCCAATTGCCGAAGGCTAGACAACGAAGTCGTGCTGATTGGTGACAGCATTTGCGACCGCAGAATCTCCAAAATTTCCTAAAGACAATGATAGGTCAAAAAATGGTTGATACAATGTTCTGATATCTGAACGTACATCAAAGACAATCGCGTCAGCTTTGGCCATCAGCCCGGCGATCGCAGGCGCATGCACAATTTCACGATGCTGTCCTCCCAATGTGGTCCAGAATGTTCGGAGATGCATCTCGAACTGGTCGAAACGATGAGATCGAATGCTCTCCAGCAGAGCATCAAGATGCTCCTGGAACCAACCCCACACCTCGCGCGCCAAGACCGTATGATGGGTGGAGCTTGCGCCAACAGCATCTTCGATTGATGGGAAATGAGGGATCTGACGAACAGAGAGTGCTTGCTGCGGACCCAAATACGGTGGCACTTGACCGTTGGTTCGAGGTGAAGGCGCCTGAACAACCAAGGCTGGCTCCTGGTTAGGGTGGCGACGAATGGAGGCCTCAGGCGGGAAGGTGCTAGGAGGGCGTTGAACAGATTGTACCTGTGATAGGAGAGTCGCGGCGGTGGGTGTTTTATCGCTCAGGTCATTCGTGAAATTGGCACTTTTGATATCGCCTGTCAAAGCCAAAGAGTTCCGCTTGGAATTAATTCCAGAGCTGATACCTTCAGAGTCATCATCATCGTCCTCGTCCGAGCGCTCCTCATTTCGGTTTCCGGTTTCCGGTTGCTCTTGTGCAAGACGGGCAGCATTGACGGATGGTTGCCCTGCGTTATTGTTGGATTTCTGGATATAATCCTGGAGCCACTCGGCTTCAGCCGAAGTAGCGGGACGAATACCACAATCTGTCATCAGTGGCCGATCAGCGATAGTGAACAATAGGACATAGTGAAAAAGGCCGTACAATGATATTTGCTGTTTCCTCTGACGCCCAGACGCCGTGTTTTAATA
The DNA here is from genome assembly GCA_017657375.1 of Termitomyces sp. T27. Lineage (NCBI taxonomy): Eukaryota > Fungi > Basidiomycota > Agaricomycetes > Agaricales > Lyophyllaceae > Termitomyces > Termitomyces sp. T27. The sequence continues at coordinate 4,636 of JAGGAW010000113.1, read as the reverse complement.
GTAGGGAAACAAAGACGGATTGCTTTGCCCAGCGTGGCAGTGTTGATATGGGGTATCCCGTACTGGTCACAGACCCTGCGGTAAGAGAAATAGAGCCCTTGACGTGGAACATTTCCATCGGGGTAGGGTGCATAGTTGGCAGTCAACCTATTACGAAAGTTGAAACGTGTTTTACGAGAACGAAGAAGTCGAAGACGTACCATGCCTGAACGAAAATCTGTTTTGCTCTGTCGGAGGCACTGGTTGTAGTAGCTACCCGTACATTTGTAGCAAGCTTTTCCAAAGCATGATCGGGGCTGATAGCCATGCGTCCAAAGGCGCTAGCGGGGTGCATGGTGTCTGGGGAAGGGGCCATAGTCTGTCCACCTGCGAACATGCCGTGGTAATCCTGAGGGCCGTTGCTGAGGTACATGGATATGTCATCTGTTTCGCTGGAAGAGGAATGGACGCTGTCTGTATCGCGGGGGTAGGGCGAGGCAGCAGCACGGGCTCTGATGTGCGTGGGACGAATAGGACCCTTGCTGATGCTGTGATTCGGAGGCGACTGGCGCGCGTTGTCGTCAGTGAGGCTTAGGGACAGGGGAAAGGGGCTAAATGAATCCCGTACGTGGTCGCCTTGGATGTAGGGATTGCGATAGAGATCGTCGGGATGGAAACCGCCTTGGGAGGAGTGGGGGCGGGAGATGGAGGAGTGGGAGGAGACAGAGGACGAGCGGGAATGGGGAACAAAGTCGAGGGAGATACTGGAAGGCATCATATGTGCGTTGACGGCGGTCATTGTGGCAAAGGACAGTGGTGCTGAGAAGCAAAGGGCGTAGGCGGGCCAGCCGAAGAA
>JAGGAW010000112.1:0-14046 GCA_017657375.1 Termitomyces sp. T27 | reverse complement strand
CCCCCAGAGCTGGATGAGAAGGAGAGCATAAGCGTCAAGGTTGAGAGAAAACGTACTAATGACGTGGATACTCTCGGCATTCCCAAGCCAGGTACTCCGGAGAGACTAGAAGCCGAACGCCAACTCGTTCGGAAGCTCGACTCAAGGCTGCTGCCGGCCCTCGTCGTCATATACATTATGAATTATATTGATGTAAGTCACTTGTTCATGGCTATGGGGGTAGGATGTACTGACTCGGCCCGCATGCAGCGAAATGGCATCACAACTGCCAGGCTCAAAGGCCTGCCGCAAGATCTGGGTCTCTCGGGTGAGTACACCATCAAACCTTTGCGAAATTGTTTGGACTGATGTCTGTCCAGATATCCAATATGATACAGTGGTTGCGGTTCTTTTTGCTTCGTACTGCCCAGCTCAGATACCTTCAAATATGGTACAGTAGTGTTCTTATCGTAGAAAATGTGCGCAACTGCGATGTACTTACTATCCGTACAGCTTCTTAATTATCTTCCACGGTAGAGCTTGATTGATGTTGGCATAACTCAATCTGACTAAGTTGTAGACCGTCTTTATATATTGGTTTCTGCGTAGTTCTCTGGGGTCTTACCAGTGCACTCACAGGTGTTCGTTGACCTACTACTATATTTCATTGATGGTATTCATAATAATTGACAGGTAACACAAAACTTTGCTGGAATTCTAGCATGCCGAGTATTCATCGGTCTGCCTGAGGCAGCATTCTATCCTGGTGCAGTGTATCTCTTGTCACGATGGTACACGAAGAAGGTGAATACTAGCTTATGTTACTGCCTCATTTGGAAGACTAGAATGTTTACTCATAATGCCATGTAGGAGTTGCCATTCAGGACTTCTATCCTCTATGCGGGGCAGCTTATTTCGAACGCGTTTGGAGCTGTGGGCCGATCGACGTCTCTAAGATGCTATACAAACTAACAAGTCCACCTTCTCCAAGCTCATGGCTGCTGGTATCCTGGAGGGCATGGAGGGCAAGCGGGGAATTCGGGCTTGGCGATGGTACGTGAATGCATTACCGTATCAAATACATCCATCCTGTTCCCCTGACTTCACATTGAGGTTATTCTTCATCCAGGTATCAATCTTTACAAGCCCTACCATCATATCTCCTTCTAAGATCCTTGATAGGGGTCGATTACGATCTTCGTAGGATTTGCTAGCATGTGAATTGTTCACTTTTCATGACCTTCAAACTATACTTACAAACATCTACAGGTGGCTTCTGCCGGACTACGTGAGAAACCTACTCCCAATCGTCTTCAAATTCCGAATTCAATCTTATCAGCCGCATAATACAATTTGGATGTCGAGCTATGAGCGCCATCTCGCTCTTGCCCGAATATCCGAGGATGCAGGAGAAGCAGACCAAGATAACGCCGAAGACTCGTACGACCTATTTATTCTAATTGCTATCCTAATGATGGCTGATGGTTCCTGGATATCGCAGTCTTTTAAAAGGGTTTAAGATGGCCATCCGGGATCCGCTTGTCCTGGTATTTACTCTTGAAACGGTTTCACAGATTCTGAGCCTCAGCTTTTTGAACTTCTTCCCAACGTATGTACACTTGTCTTGGACTATTGCCTTGTCTTTATTTCTCTTTCAAAGTTTAACTCAAACTCTCGGTTTCTCGACGACAGTTAGCTTATTGTTGGCTGCGTATGAGGGTATCACAGCACTTTGTCCCAATTACTCATCGATAAATTTAGGCCGCCGTGGGTGTTCGCGACTATTGTCTGCTGCCTTAGTTCGTGGCATGCAGGTAGAACTGGCGAAAGATTCTTCCATATCGCTTTCTGGTGGTGGGGAGCCATGGTTGGCTTCATCATCGGGCTTTCGACCATGAAGATACCTGGCAGATATATCGCGATGTTCCTCATGGCTTCTGGATATGCTGGTAAGTCTATTGAAAGCGGTATATTATAGTCAACTGATAATCCTCGTTCCAGGTCTCGCAATGAATCTTGTATGGGTGACCAACGCGATTCCACGGCCACCAGCGTACGAAATGTATGATTCTGCAGTCAATATTACTGAATCTTTTTTGCGAGGACAGAAAACGTGCTGCAGCAATGGGAATAGTCAACGGTGTTGGAAGCTTAGGGAGTCTGTCTGTCGCTGTTATCGACATGATCCTTCTCAGCACTTATAGTTCTCCATTATGTAGAATTGGATCATACACGTGGAAAACAGCGTGGGGCCCAGGATATCACCAATCAATGGCAATTTCCCTCGCTGCCCTGGCATCCAGTACATTTCTTGGATTTTGTGCGTTTTCATTTATCACGAGACTAGGCCCCTAGAACCTGAAATATTCTGAATGAAAGTATTAAGGCAGATGCTTGTCCGCAAGAACAAGAAATTGATCGTAGATAGGAATGTCACTTTGAAAGATGCAGACCGGACTAGGGTTGAAGAGGCAGCCCGCCTCGAAGGCCTTACTTTTGAACAGGCGATGGAAAGGCGGAAGGGTTATCTATATCTTTACTAAGTGAATTCCATGTATGAGGCGTGGCGTGGGTACCAGTTGATGTGTTCACTTAGAAATGAGCCTGGGTATTTGATCAATCAAAGGACAAGGGTTGACGCGCGAATGTAGAACAACTTTGAATTGAAAGGAAGAAATTTTGAGAAAAACTGCCAGACTACGTAACACATTTTAATTAGAGTGTTGAACAAAAAAGATGCGAACAGGAGTGAGGGGTCAAACCTGAAGAGAACAACAGGTAAATAGGTAATGAATTATCAGGAAGTAAAACGTAGAAAGCTATGAGCAGTACATGTCAACGATAAAGGTAGACTCAGGAGAACATGCTGCCGCAGCTCTGTACATATCTTAAATTGATATCGTGGCTGCTATAGACTTGCTCCGTCTTGCGAGCAAAATTCCACATAGATCCTCCAGATCGACATGCTGTTGAGAGGATAACACCTTTGAACAGTCACCAATAACCAGTAACAGTAAAGGAAATATGTTTCAACATATGCATGGAGTTCGCAGCAGTACAAGGCTGATGATGACGAGTTTCATCAAGTGTGTATATAGCCGGAGCCAACTTGCCTTGCCATGTTGGAAGTGTGTCGCTGATACATCAATCTTAGACATCATGATGATCAGATCGACGTGTTATCCACGCCTGAACTTTCCATGGCTTGCAAGTCGAGTCAATGCCCAGCCAGTGCTTGGTCAATGCCTAAGAGACGGGACGAATTGGGGCTGAGATTTTCTTGTCAGCGGACAGACGGACGGGTCTTGTGTGTATATATTGGACAATTGACACTCACTGATCTCAGTTCAACCTTGGATGTTGATGTGCTTTCAATCTTCTTGAGAAACCACTATGCCAATTTTACCTAGTAAAAACATAGTTGAAGTAGGAAATAATGACTGACTAGTACATTACTAAAAGAGCAAGTATTACAATAATCAAAACAGAATGGACAGCACTAGTTGATCCACATCGGCTCAACAGTCAAGTTCGCCCTAGGTGTATACCTGCTTTTGTGACCTTTCGCAGGCTGGGCTTGCATGCGAAGCTTCACGGTATGATGTACTTTCACACCGTCACTGTGTTGCCTGGGTATGATCCGGGGGCTAGCCATGTTCGATCTAAATCATGGCAATCAGTTGGCAATAAATAGCCCGAGCTATGAAGAGCACATACTTGAAGGTAGTGACCCATTTATTGTCATCCTTCTGATACCTCAAGTGGAGTGGGATAATTTCGAGGATCCACCAACCCCACTTCAGCTGCAGCTGGTCGTATATCGGCGAAAGCGCATCCTTCAGGTCCTCGAGGTCCTCGTCGATCACCAAATGGTTATTTGTGGTGATCGTCACGCTAGGTGTAGCCGTCGTCTTCTGTTTCCAACAAGCGGTCAGACGCTTGAGTAGTCCGTGCTGCGTGACCTTCTCGAGAGATTCTGCCGCTGCGTCGAGATGTGGTGGAGGGCGAGGAATGACAAGGGGGTATAGTGTGGCGGGATCCAGCCCGATGGTGCGGAGCGCCTCGGTTTTGAACATGATACCAGTTTTCGCTCTGAAGCATTCGCGTACCATCCAGCGAAGGGATATACGGGCCAGGGAGTACCGGGTCTTGTTGGTGACAGAACCTCCACCAACATCTGGTTGGATTGGTGAATAAAAAATGTAATTTGAGAGGACGTTTTCAAAACATACCACAATGACAACCCTAGTAAGAACACGACGACACATCGGTTGTCTATTTGCTCTGTTGAATGAGACGAGGACGTACCGCAAACCAGACCTCCTGAATGTCTGTCTCTTTACAGTGCTCCTTGACCGAGTATAAATTTTCATAGTGGTCGAGTTTCTTGTCTTCCTCTGACACTTCAGAACCGCTTTTGATGATGTAGTGTTTACCGAGAATACTGTCTTTGACGTGATTAGGTTCGGGTGTTGGCACCCGGACGGTGTGCACACCGAGGGCCTGCTCGTCTTTCGTCGGACGGTTCCAGAGGTTAGCTTTGAACTTCGCACGGCGTTCGTCCAAGGCAATGGCGTGGCGGAAGGTCTTGACAATTGTGTTGGATGTCGTGAAAGGAAGTCGCTTTGGGATGAGGCCGACGGAGTCAACGGTGTCCCTACATAATTGAATAAGGCTATATGAGATGGGAGAACTGGTGGATGTCAGCAATGACTTGTACCAGACGCCTAGGAACTCGATCGGAACTGAGGACGCAAAAGCGAGCTTGAATGCGTTGGACTGTTCCCAGCCGACATCATCCGCTCGTGTGTACATCTTGTATGCGAATGGGACTTGTTGGTGGTTATCGGCGGGGAGTAGACCGACCTTGTGAATCATCCCCGCGAGGCTGTTAGTCGTCAACCAACTACTGTCGCCAATTTGTCACATGCATGTAATAAACAGACCTTCGAGCTGTGTATGCACCTCGAGAGAAACCTGGTAAACAGCAAGTATCAACACATCATGTAACTACCAAGTATGGCCGAGGATGTACGAACCAAAAATACAGATTTTGTCTCCTTCCCGGTCTGAGAATTGATGAGAAACTTGTCAGTGCACGAGGCTTTTCGAACCGAACTGATTCTTACAGTTCTGCATGAGAAATTCGTAGCCACCTGCGAGTTTCTTCGGTTAGACGGCATACTTGGTACGGAAAAACACCTCGCGTACTCATCACATGGGCATCGAGGTTCCATGCGAACATCTCATCGAGAGTCTACGCGAGCCGAGCATCAGCCTTTGATTAAAACACAAGACGTTGGCGTACGAACCTTGGAAACTTTGGCACTAAAAGGCGTTGCTATCTTCGGGGACACGTACGTACCGATGCCAGCCTGCACATTCAGTGCAAGCCGGTGGTCATACATTGGTCCTCGCGCGCGGAGAACGAACCCCTCACCTGGTAGTAGACCATCTGCTTGTAGCGGTCGTTCTTCTTCAGCAGTGAGACGAGCTCGACGATGTTCGAGTTGTCCGCGTCGAACTGGTCTCCGGTCCCGTCGAAGCAGAGGACGAGAGTGCGGTGGTCGTGCTCAGGAGGTATCAAGAGAGGCAAATTCGATGGTTGGGTTGGTGCAACGGTTTCGGGCTGAGGCACGTCGGGGCTGGCCATCTTGGTGCGATGTGTATATTGTTGTTCTGATACGTTCTGTCTGCTGGGAGGTCGAGGAGTGCTGGACAAAGAACTCTTATATGTTTTCGTTGTCCGAATAAGATGGGATCGGGAGCCGAACAAGGAGGAAAGTACGTACATACATTCATACATATGTATGTATGCATGTACTTACACCTACTTACACCGGTCAAAAGAGAAAGATGAAAGACCATATTGAGGAACGGTGCATGCCCATTGCCATAGATACTTATGCGCTAAGCCTCCGTCGGAAGCAAAAAAGGCCGGTGAACATGACGCGGTACGCAGATAAGGAGGACGGACGACTCGGAGGTAAGTATACGTAGTCGCGAATCTGCAATCACCGGATGCCAGTGCTGACTCAATGAATTGGAAAATATGTGATGATTGATAGCATCTCACGACGAAGCAGGTATAGATTTGAATACTGGTAGGTATTAGTACATAATACATATGCAACGCACCTACCTTTATGGAGTTCCGCAGTGCAGCAATCAAAGTTCGCTTGGACTAGTCAAGTGGTTCTCTAGGTGTTCACGGGGGCGATACCAGCGAGTCATAGGAAGCGTCGTCATTCAGAGTGCTAGATACATTGCAGAAAGCGGAAATTGTGATAACATGTTCAGTCGGCTGTATGTTCCATATCATGGTAGATCACTAACAAGTAAGGAAAGTGGCAGTACGGATCAATAAGGTATACAGTCTGATCGGACGATGAGAGCCTGGTTGTAGATGAGAGCCTGATTGCAGATGACTCATGAGAGCCTAGTTGCAGATGAGAGCCTGATTGCTGTCTGATCGGACGATGAGAGCACCTTATACTAGAGTATTATACGGGGTCACCAGCCCGCCTGGTGGCCTCGCTGTTGACCCCTCGCACAAGTCAAGTGAATATGGGCCCTTGAGACCCCGCTCGGCGATCGTCGGCAGGCCACGGCTCGGCGGCTTGCCCTTGCCCGGATCGGGTTCAGCCGCGTAGTCTCCTAAAACAGACCTTGACGATATCAGATGACAATCGATATCAGCCGCGGCCAAGCAGAGTTAAAGCAAAGGGCACGGACCCCACAACACGTTCTTGTTGCGTCGCACGTGTGCTGTTTGTCTCGAGGATTGCTCAAGGAGCACTATCTTTGGTAGCGAGCACTTGGTTTTACACCTCGGAGGATTCTCCTACAGCCACGCGACCCATCTCAGACAATCGGCTGCTAGTACTTGCTTCCTTCCATGTGTAGTTCACATTCAATCTTACAGCACCAAAAGAAATCTTGATTCTGAATCTACATTAAAAGTGGTTTGAACACTTGGTTTTCAATCTGAATAATCTTTGTGTTCTTTAGGTGCTCACTTGGTGCTCACGGGGACAATGCCAGCGAGTCATAGGAAGCGTTATCATCCTGAGTACCAGATGCATTGCAGAAAGCAGAGTTCGTGATGTACGTATTCAGTATACTGTATGTACCACATCATGATAGTCCACTGGCAAGGAAGGAAAGCTATGGATAATAAGGATTGCAGTACAATTGGACCATCCCAACTTATATGTACATACATACACTCAAAATGCCATGTTTGCCACTCTTCTACCTACCAAGTCAAACCCTCCACACTATATACCTAGTTTCTTCTCTTCCAAATCATCATGTGGCCGAAAGCATATTTCTACACTTGTCTGCATTTTTGACTCAACTACTACTTTTGACTTCTACATTGCTCACATTTCACCAGTGATTCCATTTACAAAACCAACGATTATAATCACACGTAAGTACCCAATACCCATCAGCATTGTTCCTCAACAAAAGGATTTCTAGGTATTGGTTTGTTGCCATAAAAGTCTAATCAGGCAGCTGAAGAAGGACCTTGGAGAGACACAACAGTCTCATGCACACCCACAACTGAAAATGGTCCCTTGACAAGGGCAATTGTCAATGCTGGGTAGACAAACTGTGGAGGATGAGCATGTGCAGAATCATGGGAAAATATTTTACCTACAGAGATGGAAAAGTAAATTATTCCAATCACTTGATCTGAGATGTATGCAGCAAAGTGATTGCTGTCAATTGCCATGCTCATCACAATTTGAAGCAGCTGCAAGCCTGATCATTATTCCTTACATAGTCACAAAAATTTCTAAATCCTACCTGAAGTAGGGCATAAAGAGCTCCTGCATCCACCAAGAGATATAGGATATGCCATAATTGAAATGATTGACGCTGTCGTATATCTATATTTGTCTGTAACCACTTCATGTGTGCTCTGTTGGTGCAGGGAATGGGGCGAGTTGTAACTTCATGTTCAATGAACGGGCAAGGAGATACCTTAGTGTCCAGCCAATGAAACATGTTGCAATAAGGTTTGTCAAAAATGATAGAATGGAACCTGCAGCAAGTAAACAATCAAAAAGTGTAGTGTTGGTCAGCAGAGCTGCCATAAGGCCATTAGGGCTTGAGTACAATCCCAGAATGCCAAGTGTGGCAACTGTATCAATATCAGCTCCTCGACTGTGGACAATATCATTATTAGTCAACAATGCCAACATACCAAGAGTAGATAGGCAGACTCCTAGTGAAATATACAGTGCCCAGCGCCGTCTTTGGAAGACAACCCATGCACGCCATATGATGAAGGCATCATTGATGATTGGCTAACTCATAGTTAGCTAGGGGTTGTTTAATTGAAAGTAGAAAGCTCACAGGGATGAATTCAAACCACAGTATAGCTGTATTCCATTTACCAAGTGCAGCATTGTTGTTGTCAATCTCTTGAGCAAGAGGTTGGGTGTTGAGTTGGAAGAGTTGATATTGAATGATTGATGTTCCAAGCTGCAATGATCAGAACCCAGTAAAGCATGCAATACCCAGGGCAGTTACAGCTAGCTGGCATGTAGAAAGCCAGGTTTTTGCCTGATGTCTAAGAGATAATATGAGAATCAAAAGGAATATATGTAATCCGGAGAAGTATGTCCCACCGAACAATAGAATAGACAACAGTGGCTGCAATTGGTACTAGTATACCTGGGGAGAATGAGTCAGCACATAGGATCAACATCAAGAGAGTTGGTGGACCATAGCACAAAGAGGCTGTTGTTAATAAAGCAATCCAGTCCACAAGTAAGTCTTGGCCTATTCTTTGGATGAGTTTCCGCTCTTCTGGGGTCATGATAGGTTCAGATGATGGACAACACAGCGCAAAGGCCAGGAGGTATTTTGCTTGGGAAGAGGTTCTCAGACAAGATAGGAGTCTGTGTTAGTAGCTTGTACTCATCCACTGCCAATTGTTATACTATTCTAACACTGGAAATCAGCGCTGAAATGCGTATCAATCGGAGTGTTCATAAAGATTGGGTTTATATAGATCTGAGATGCTACAAATCTTAGGTTGAGCGGTGGATACATGCTACATGTTTTACATACATCGGGATCACATTTCTATGACTGCCTCTATACCCATTGATCAGCCCCTGACTAGTATTATACATCTCATCTGTCTATTGTACATCTTGTCAGTTTGAATCATTCTCACCACACAAACAAGAATTCATAATAAGTCCAAGCAGGCACCCTATACAAGTGCTCATAGACAAGTGAGAAGGGCTTTCAGTGGTTAGTTCAGACTTCTGTGATGTGATTAATCTAGATAAGCTCAGAGCCACAGGGATGATGGTATTGTAGTTAAGATGACACAAGCTTACAAAGGGTGCTTGACGTGCCAGCGATGCGAATAGGATAAACTCAAAAGTGAATGAGGTAGCGAAATCTGCAATGTGAGCGGCCTCTGGGAGGATTTTCTCACCGGTCCTTAGTGATGATTGACATCAACAGTGATGAAGCGAGTATACATTGAATAGGTATCAGTGCATATGAAACATGGACATCCTTGAGGGCACTTGTGATAAAGTGCATTGAAGCAGTCAAAACTTGGCGGGATCATGCTCTCTGTTCGGTTTCTGTTTATTGGATTAGGTTGTTTCTGCTCCTGCATGTATCCAGGTGAACATTATGAATGGGTCACATCTTGAAATGTCGGCAACACCAGGGAACTTCTCTCCAACTTACTCACTACCCAAATACCCATGTGAGGAACGTTTACCCCCGTTCTCGTGATCGTGCTTGAATGCATTGTATCCTGGGCCCTTCCCTCCATTGTCTGGACATATATCACTGACACATTTTCCGCTGTGGTTGGATGCTGGCTTGAGATCAAGAAGGGTTTAGCACGAAAAGTCGATCAGAGTCAGGATGAAATCATGTACCACCTACGACTCGACAGACTGAGTGTCATGACCTGAAAAAGTTCTCTCTCCAAGCACCGCCGCCGGCTTCTACAAGCTTCTACAGATCAATTTTGATCAGGACATGTCTGTCCTCTGGCGGGATCATGATGCCAGTGACCTGAAAAAGGTATCTCCCCAAGCACTGACGCCGGCCTCTACATATCAATTTTGATCAGTACATGTCTGTCTTCTCGCAGGATGATGATACAGTATTTCAACGAGTATCTGAAGTTACAGATAACGCAAGATGACACAGTTGGAGCAAAAAAAAAAACCAAACAGTTTTGAGACTTTGGAGGGTGCCGTGCTCTTTGAGGGTCATTGGGTTGCGTTGTAATAGGCTAAGGTGTGGAGCCACTGTCCTAGGCCTGTGCCGCAGCAGTGTGCAAGGGTTAGTCAAAAGTTACTCGAGCTCCCTCCTTGTTCGAAGACGACTCGCGGTGCATGCAATGATGTCGGTAAATCTAGCCATCCAATTATAGAGCGCTGATTGAAAATAAACTCACGTCTCACTGCCACTCAGCAAAATAGGTCCCGCATGGCTGTGTCTGCCTCGTGTCTCCTTGCCTCGTGGCTCTCTGTTCTGTTTCTGTTCCTGACATTTATTTGCCTCATCTAATCAGCGCAGATTAAACAAGGAAAGCTTCTACAATGCGGCTGTGGCAACTGTGTGGCGACAGCGGTGGCCCACTGGATTTCGACGAGGCGTGTGTACGCGCGGCGTGGGGTGCGCTCATCCCGCTTGGAGTTGTGTTCGTGCCCGTGTGCGCTAAGGTGGCGCCGGTGCATGTGCCGAGCGTGCTGAGGACGTTTGTGACGCTCGAGGAGGCGGAGGTGGAGGCCAGCAAGTATAATGAAAACGAGAATGAAAACGAAAATGGAGTGCTTGCCAGGAATGGAAATGAAAATACCAACGACAACAAGTGTGCATCCAAATCCCGCCGCCCTGCACTCATCTTCATCTCCACTGGGCTCATCTCCACCCTCGCCCACATCTCTTACCTCTCCTACCTCCTCATCACCTCCCCCTCTGCCCCCTCCTCTCTCCCTTCCTTCTTCCTCAATTTCTATGCCGACAATAGCAACAGCATTGTGCCGCCTTTTCACATTCTCGTGCTCCTCCATAGCTCACAGGCTAGCTTTCCTTGACGTCCCGACTCTCATTACACGCTTTCCCGTCTGCACTGACGCCAACATCTACACCCATCTAACCAGGGTGCCGTCTTCACAAAGTTCTCTATCCCTATCCATTGCCTGTCGGAACTCGTGCTATCCTTGTTCAGGAAGGCTTCAGCAGCTAATCGGGAACTATGCTGCCTACACTTGGCACAGAAGTGGGTGAGCCGTTTGTGAGGGTTCAAGACAGATTGAAGAGGAGGGTGTACTTGTAGTAGTGATAGTGTTGGGTATTGTGATGTTCATGATTCTTTGTGCTGAAAGATGCCTGATGGCTCTAGGGTGGAGAACTGTGCGACCTTTCTTGAGTTGGCAACAGTGGGGCTGACAATTCATCAGTGACACGCACCTTGTTCAACATGGATCCATTCGTTGTTTTGTTGTTTGTAACAAAAGTTTTCCATACATGGTGACATTCAGTTGAACAGGGATTGTGAGGAGATGATCCAGGTCATGTAAGACTTGGATTTTGGTTTATGTACATGGGCACAATGAGCCACATGGAAAGTGGACAAAGTGAGTGAATTGTCTTCTGTCTAGAACCTTGACCTGACTGACCTGTTTGAGCTTGTAAATCACTCAATCAAACAGGGTGTCAAGTATAACTTGCCATATGTACTCTATGGCTCACCAGCCAATATTGCTCCCTCAATCTTTACTGGTGACCTCCGCCCGAGAGAAAGGGAAGCAGGAGGCTAAGGACTCAAGGAAGACGTGTGCCGGCAGGGAGCGCACATGTAAGTTCTGGAAAGGTGGTCAGGACAATCAGTTGGCTTGTTTATGTAGATTTTCATACACCTTTTGTACTCATGATTGAGCATTTTGTTCATCTCCAATTTGAAGTGCGGGTGAGATTACACAATCATGAGCACACACAACCTCACACCCTTCATATCAATGTAGAATCACCATAGTCTTTTGTAACAGAGCAAGAGTGGATGTCTTCAATGCTCAAGGTCCATCTCCATCCCTTTCCTTCTCCTTCCCCTTCCTTTCTCTTCTCCATTTTCACTCACTCAAATATTCATGGCTATCTGTTCCCCTCCGGTTTCCTTGATCCAATACCATGATACTTGGATGAATAGCTTGATTAAAAGGTATCTCAAAGTGTACACCTGAGATCATGAAGTAGTATGTTGCCTCATTCTCTCTTGTCCCCGATGACCTCATCGGATCTAACTCACCAAAAAGGTCAAATAACTGCGACAAAGAAAGGTCTTGATAGCCCAAATGGTGATCTTGTGCTTCCTTTAGAAGGAAGGTGCTGGTAATTCTATTGCACATCATTCCAGGCTCCTGGCCAACTCCCGGCTGATTAAGTTGCCGGGACCAAGGTAGAATGGAAGGAGTGGATACATAGTCAAATTTTTCACTAGTATCCATCATACACCATTGATCATGATGTTTCACTGTGCTGTACATCTTAAAAAAAGCCGTCAATAATGCTTTTATCTAATGCGGATTCTTTGATCATCAATCTTCTCCAAATCTACCGGGTACTCTTTACCACTGACGAGGACCTTCTCTATTTGGCTCTCACTCATTGCCTCAAACTGGAAGTGCCACGTCTCTGTTCCATGATACTAATTATAGTACTCATGTTATTTAAGGTCATGTAAGAAAGCATCTCAAACATCCAATGTGTGTTCCTTATTTGTGTAGTCCAAGTCCACCATCAATCCAGCATAGATGGAAGGTAAGGGGAGTACACAAGTATTGCATTAATCAGTGACCAGCATTGGAGAAGAAGAGGTTATATCAAATAAGATGTGATCATGATGGTTTGGACTTGACTAAAATGGACATGATCTGTGCAAGGCCTGTGTACATATCATTTTGATTGCAATTACCCATGAACCTACATCATAAAATTTTGATAGAATCTTGTTATTCTGGTTCAAACCCGCTGATTTACAGCAGTAGAGTACATATATCAACTACTGCAAAGTACTTTACAAGCCAAACCTTCATCTGACCTTCGTTGAAAGCTTCTTCCAAGTACAATTGACAGAAGGTGAGGTTTTGATGCAGTCATCTGTAATACCTTCCTGTCCTATGCTCATGCCATCTAATACCTAGTCCTATCATGACCCCTGAAGAGCGGAAGACTATCCAAGGGTTAGGGCAAGAATTACTTCAGGACATTGCTGGTTTATCAATTCTTTCCTGGCTTTATGGTATGGGTGTACCAACTCTCCAATTCCACTGTGTACTGAATGCTCTACAGGTATCCTGGTACCAATTGCAGTCATGGTTGCATACTCCTTTGCTATGTGGGTGGAACTTAAGAAACATCAGAGACCCTCAGTCTGATACAGAGAGCCTTCTGGCAGGCATCAAACTTGGATGGCCAGATGTCAATTAGCCATAACTTGCCTGGGGATTGTCCTCTTTAGCGGATATTTAGTAGCACAGGCTGGGTCAGATGCAACTCGATATCAATTCTTCCGAGTCCAACACAAGCCTGAGTCTTTCATCGAACATCTAGCCGACCTAGATGCTCTGTCTTTGGGATGGGATATAGCTCAAATCTCACTAGTAATAATCATGGTGAGTTCATACCCCATAAAACACCAGTCCATAGCTGACCATGGCTCATTTAGCCATTGATTAATGACGCTTTCATTATAGGACGAGCATGGATTATCTTCGAAAGACGCCGCTGGGCACTGTACATTTCAATAGTACTGTGTCTGTCAACTCTTAGTATGCAGCCTGTTGAACTAATTTTTTGTGAATGCTGATACCGGTTACAGTTGTCACGTTGGTATACTTGGCAATTTTTTCAAACCCCCATGTTTTCAGAGCAAGCATGACAGACAACAGTAGAACCTACATTTATCTATCTACCTCAGCTACAATTTTGTCATTCTCGACCAATTTTGTTGCAACATCCTTCATCGGTTACATATTATGGTATGTTTTTTAACTGTCTCTTGAATAT